>CABHPQ010155479.1:0-39364 GCA_902168405.1 Peromyscus aztecus
GGAGGCGCGGGAGGCGCGGGCAGGGCTGCGGGGCTGGGTGCGGGCTCCGGGAGGGGATGGGCGCACCTGGGCGGCCCTGGGCCTCAGCAAGTCCACTACCTTATCTCCCTGCCTGTCACTTGTGCGGTGCAGCCCTGGGTCCTCCGACTCCTTCCCTTTTCGTTAGCAGCTTCTCCTCTTTTGCAGCCAGCCGGATGGGGTCTGCATGGGTCCTTTGCGCAGAACAGGAATTTCCACGCTAGGACCTGAAACTCAGAGAAGAGCTGGGTCTGCAGCCCCTGTCCTCCACGGCTTATCACGGTCGTGAAACCTCCAGAATGCTCTAAGGGGCACCCACCACACACATCCACGCCCACGACACACGCAGTGCACCTTCTACATGCAAACAAATCCATTGAGAGGTAAGGGGTGACTGGCCCAAGGTCATTCGACCTGCTTTTGTTTGATTTCTCCCTTCTCTTAATGTTTAAACTGGGTCCTTCTGAGCACAGTTCCATGGGGATAGTGAGGAAGCCAGCTAAATCTTTACTGTGTCTGATGAAATCTTGACCTTAAACTAAAAAACAACAACAAAAAAAAACCCCAGCCAATCTGAGTCTGCTCCTGCACTTGCAGAAGTAATCATTACCTTTCCTTTTACATAAAATGGGGGCGTCTCTGAGACCTAGGGGGCTGCAGAGAGATGAGCCATAGGAGGTAGGAAGGCAGTTGGCTGGACACGACTCAGTAGCCAGTGTGGGTTCAAACTTCCGGAGTCTGACCGAAGCGAGTGGTTTATTTTAGGCATATTTTAGGCACAGCACAATTTGGTGAAAACTGCTGGTGTTAACTCAGTCCCGCGTGCACAACAAAGCATATGTAAATCTCCTTAAGACACAAAGCTAAATACGGATCAGACGTGACTACCTCGAAACTTTCCGCAAAGTCCGTAAAGATAGGTCCTATAGATTGATTGAGAAAAACAAGTTTATGATAAGGGTCCCTGGAAGGGTCTGGTCCTGGAAAAGTCTCTAGACACAGAGACAAAAGGTCACGCGAGGCTGGGAAGCACGTCCACCCTTCTGGGCAATAACAAGTGTTACATTCCTTCTCTTGAAGAAACAGCCCTGTGTGCTTAACATTCCAGGTTCCCCAAGTGCTTATCTGTGAGCACAAAGACCTCAGTGCCTCCGACAATAAAGCACACCTCTGGCCCTCAGAGTAAACACTATTTCTACAGCAGGAAGGTCCAAGAGGGAAATGTCTCAGATGTTGAGCTGAGGCTCAGGATGGCAGGACTTCTCCGTGAGTCTCCCCAGGCTGCGGGGGATGCTAACAAAGCTTAGGCTGATCTTTGCACAGAAGCTGTAAAAATGGGCCACAGTTGGTTCCATACACTTTCTGTGATAATGCCTTGCAGAATAAGCAAAATGTTGAAAGGGGCTTGAAGGAAAACTTTATTATTATGCCCCAAACAGGAAAAAAATAGCCATAAATAAATGAGAACAACAAAAAATAGATATTGGTTATTTTTAATTGTCCTTTGATTTCACAGAATCACAGCATAAAATGAGTTTATTGTTCCTGCCTCTTTAGGTACTTTCCAGTAACCAAACTGGCCAAGAGCTCTGGAGAAGTGTGATGGGCGGTGGTATAGAAGAGGAGGAGTCTTACTGTGCTGGAGCCCTGGCTGGCCTGGGGCTTATGGTGTAGCCCAAGATGATTTGGAACTGGTAATAATCCTCCTGCTTCAGCCTCCTAAGTGTGGGGATTAGAGGTGTAAGCATCATGTAGGTTTGCAAGGGCAATAGAGGAATGTTGCACTTATATGAGTCCATGGTTGACTCCCCTCACTGCCTTTTACAAAGTTGGAAAGATTAGGCTGGCACTAGCCCCAGAGTCCAGACCTCAGTCCCATCATCGAGGTGCTAAAAGGAATCATAGGCACACAGGACCAAACAAAGCAATGAGCAGTATTTCCTAAGCATGGGACCCTAAGGCAGTATGAATCACACACAACCTGTGTTGATTTTGAGGAGAGACTCTCTTGTCCTTGCCTGGGCTAGAAGTATGGTAGACTCACCAGCAAGAGGAAGGAAAGGCAGACACAAAGTCCAGATTAATAGGAGAGTCTGGGAAATGTGTTTTCTCTCTCCTTGTATTAGAGCAGAACTTTCAAGATAACTGCTTCAATTCACTGGCCATGGTGCAACTTTTCCCAAGTCGAGAACAGAGCAGCCTGTGGAGGGAGGAAGGACGCCTTGGGAGAGCCAGCATCAGTGAAACTGACTAAGCCACCAGCCCTAGAACCATTTCTTTTCAAAATATTGATGTGTATGATGCAACATTTTAAAAAAGGAAAGAGCATGTATACAGCACATTGAATGATAGAGACAAACAAATCTCAATCAAAACACCCCAACACAGGCCTGTAACCCACTTGCCTTTCCTCCTGTCCACAGACTAATTCCTTCCTTCCTTTTATCCTCTTTCTCTCTCACTGTTGTTTACAGACCAACTAACAGTCAACTCTGACAGTATTGGGCAAACAGTCTTTGAAGGGAGATCATGTCATGTAAATCTCATTCTTCTACAGATTCTTATTAAAGATTACATGGATGCATTTTGATGGCCTAAATCCTGTCTGAATTCTCATTTCTAACAGGTTTCTTTTCTTTTTGAGGGGGAGCAGTGTCCCAAACTGTGCACGCGGTAAATAAGTAGCAGGCTGTGACTCTCTCCCAATGAAAACAGAGCAGTAGTCAAGGGGCTCCTCCCATCCGTTTCTCCGTGTGTCCGCTCACGTTCATTTCTGACACCTGCTACTGGCCTGCTGCGGGGACCTCTCCACCTGGGCCTGTGGAAACCAGGTGACTGGATTCCGAGAGAAGATATTTCAAGACACAGGGTCACCTGTCCTGACCTGGCCTGGGAATACATGCTTTGCCACTTCAACCACATCCTGGTTGTCCAGACAGTCACAAAGGCCCAGTCAGCACAAGCAGGGAGGAAACAGAGTGACAAGATTCTGGAAGAGCATGGGAGTTGGAAACATTGCGCAGCCATTTGGGGAAATACAATCTAGCAGAACTAGAAATGAGCACATTTAATTTTCATCAAATATTACTGAGAACCACACTATAAGATGTACAGAAAACTTAATGAAAGATGTGTAAGTCCTCCACCCTGAATACACTGAATACATGGCATGCAGGCTCCCAGAGAACATGGTAAAAGCATTTACCCTGCAAGGAGACTGTAGAGTGTGGGCAATAAATAGAGAAATAGCACATTGAAACAGAACAGAGAGTCTAGAAATAGACCCAGAGCCATATGGCAAAGTAATTTTGGTAAAGACACTAAAAAGCAACTCAGTTGAGTGGAGACAGTCCTCTCCACAGACAATCCTGTGACAGCTGGATGCTCAGACTTGGGAAAAGGCTTTAACCTTTTATTCATGCACAACACTTAAAATTAATCATAAATATTAAAAAGGGGGCAGGTATTTCAATCTCTAGGAAAAAAATGGGGAAGGCTACCATGCAAGGACATGAAAAGTGCTAGCTGTAAAAGTAAACATTTATAATTAGCATTGAAACCACAGCTTCTACTCAGCAAAAGATACAACATGGTGAAGAGGTGAAGAGGCCATGGGCTGGGAAGAGATTTTTTTTCACAACTGGTAAATCAAGGGACTTTCTATATGTAAATAACTCCCACAAATCAAGTGTTTCAAAAATTATCAGAATACCTGAACAAACACTTATCAAATGAAGATGAACAGAAGGCACAGAGTCACCTGAAAGGTGACAAATGTCAGTAGTCACCAGGAATGTGAAAATTAAAATAAGAACCTATTCTGCAATGGTCAGCATGTCCAAATTAAAGAATAATTCCAAATATTGTGGATGATGCTGAGCTACTGGGATTATATGGGTGTAAGTTGGTGTAACCACTTAAGAAACAAACAAAAAAAGACCTATTGGTCTCTCATAAAGATCAATATACACCTTTCTTATGACTAAGAAATTCTACCTTCAAATCCTTACCCAAGAGAAATGAACATGTTATTTCTACAAAAATACTAAATGAGAGTATTAATAACTCCAAACTGGAAATAGTCCATGAACAGGCCAGTGGATACACCACTGTCGTCTGTTAATGGAATGTGACTCAGCAATAAGGTACAAACCGGCAAACCACATAGACGAATTTAGAAATTCAATGAAAATGACTAGGCAAACCTGAGGCAGTTGGATTCAAAAGAATAAGGGTCAAGTTGTGGAGGTTTACCAGGACGGGAAGGGACTCAAGGGAACTTCTCGGGTCGTGGAAACTTGTCTGTTAACAAAGGGTAGATAGATACTGGGTGTATATGTTCAGACTATCAGATTACGTAATCAAGAGGTTCACAGTTCACTGCAAACTTTCTTGACCTTTAAAATACGAATAGAAGAGATAACATTTTAAATGCTAAAGTATTCATGTTATTTTTAAACAGGAAAAATTTGGAGAACAAGCCCCATGAATAAGATGATGTACAAGGCAGGGCAGCAGTGGCGCACACCTTTAATCCCAGTACTGGGGAGGCAGAGGCAGGCGGATCTCTGTGAGTTCAAGGCCAGCCTGGTTTACAGAGTGAGATCCAGGACAGGCACCAAAACTACACAAAGAAATCCTGTCTCAAAAAAAAATGTACAAATAAAAATAACCTTGGATTATGTTTAATGTTTAAAATTGGTATGCAATGGGAGGAGAAGTTCCACTGTGCCATTTTCAAACATACATATATATATTTGAAAAAACATATATATATTTGAAAAAATATATGTATGTTTGAAAATGAACTATATATATATATACATATATATATATATATATTCATCCCTTTTCTCCACTGTCATTCTCCAACCCCAACTCCCTGCCCCTAGATAATCCTTCTTTTATGCAGATTGCTCTTTATTCTGAGACAGAATCTCACTGTGTAGCCTTGACTGGCATGGAACTTGACAAGTAGACCAGGCTGGCCTCCAACTCACAGAGATCCATCTACCTCTGCCTCCCAAGTGCTGAGATCAAAGGTGCGTGTCACCATGCCCAGCCAATTACATTCTATTGTATTATCTTACCCATTCCCTCCTTCAAGATGATGTCTTCCCCTCTCATAGGTGATTTTTTTATGTTCACAACCTACACAAAACACACACACACACACACACACACACACACACTTTAACCTAGATTCAGCATATGGGAGGAAATATCTTATGTGTTTTTCTAGGTCTGGCCTATTTTGCCTAACATAATGGTTTCCTGTTGCATACATTTGCCTGTGGATGTCATTATTTCATTTTCATAGCTGAATAAAATTTCATTTATATGTATTTTATATATATATACATTCATATACATCACTTTTTCCCTACCATTCATCTGTTGATAGACATCTAAGCTGCTCCATTTTCTGACTGTTGCAAATACTAGAGTAATGAACATGGATGTGCAAGTGTCTTTGGTGTGTTAAATCAGAATCTTTCAGATATAGACCCAATAGTAGCATAGTTGTATCACATGACAGCTTTATTTTTAGTTTTCTGAGGAACCTCCATGCTGATTTCTACAGTACCTGCATCATTCCCACCAGCAGTGTATAAAGAGAACCTTGATTGTTTTAAAATACAAATGTTTTAAGACTATTTGAGAAATTAAAAAGTATAATATAACCTTTTTTAAATCTTTAGATTACTTGTATTATATGTATATGAATGTTTTGCCTGCATGTATGTATGCATGTATAACATGTGTGGGAGCCCACTCCCACCTTTTGAAGGGTTCTTAGGTGGAGGAGAGAGGAATTAGGAAATATCAGATAGAAAAAGACACCTAGATGACAAGAAGAAAGACAGAAACACAGGATAGCTTTGGGAGGGCCTGGATCAATACCCTACAGCCTCATCTTTTATTGAAAAGGGCTTTTTATAATATGCCAAGTGAAATGAATGATAAATGGTGCTGGTTACTGCTCGAAGGTCACAAGCCATGGCCATGACTACCTAGTTACAGAGAGCTTTATTAGGAGGAAGGAGGCGGTACAAGAGAACCAGGCCTGGGAAGGAGCACATGCAAAGGGCAGAGAGAAAGATGGTGGGGTGGGAGAGATAGAGAGAGAGGGTGGGGTCTGAGTCATGGCTCCAGCTCTTCAAGGTACAGATGGGCTTACAGAGCCATGCCACACATGTGCAGACTATGCGACCACACTGCACATACGTGATCACCAGTGCACAATGATGATGTAAGACTCAAGACCCTTTGATTAACTCCTGAACTGCACATGTGTGGTCATGCAGCTGGAGGGCAGAATTCTAACATTCTAGACTTTTTGCTTATTATAAAAATGAGTGAACAGGAAGAGGGGCATCGTTTCTCCTGGAAAAAAATTGCTTCCAGCTGACTTGGTGGGCGTCATTGGCTCTTAGGTGGGTAGGGAAGGGGGCTTCTGAGGTAGACAGGTGTCCTGGGATGGTGGGCTGTCGTCTGCTGCCTTGGAGCTGTTCATCTTTCTTGGCTTGGCACTCTGGCTGCTTTTGTGTCTGACAGGATGCTGGTGAGACAGAGAAAAGCTTAGAAGAAGAAAAAAATGTTACCTTCATGGAGGTCCCAGGGTGAGGGAAGGGGAGTCCCAGGACCAGGAATTTGGGTTGCACTTATCTGAAGCAGATCTGACCTGTCCAGATGGATTCAAGCTGGTTTCTGGAGCTTACAAAAATTTTGAACATATTAAGAAGCAGCCATGAGAAAATTAAAGCCTTGGGCTGATGACCATTATAGTGTTTGGTACTCTGCTTGTATTGGTTAGTGTTACTGAGAGAGACAGAGAGATTGGAACATGTTTTTAATTTTTTAACCTGAGATAAGCTTTATCAGAGACAGATTATTTTAAGGCACCTGTTTTCTTTACTAGTTTAGCATCCAGGAGACACAGGTGATCAATTGTTGAGAGCATTTAACAGTAATAGATGGCTATATTAAGTCTGTTTTTGCAGAGCCCAGACCCTCTTGGGTCTGGGGGAGGTGTAAATACCTTTGGACTGTTACTGTTCCTTACTTGATGATCCCTGGACTCCAGCTCTGTGGTGATTCTATAACAATTAGCTGAGCAGTTAATTAGAAGAGGGAACCAGGAAGAGAAAAGCTTGTGGGGTGAGAACTCACTCTTTTGGAATTAGGGACAAGGCAGAGAGCATGGCCCTGTCTGTGTCCCTGTGCATGAGGAGAAGCCCTGCTGACAAGTCTGGAGTGAGGCACATGGAGGGAGCAATGAAATGAAAGCTCCTGCCTTAGCTGGAAAATCTTTTCCCATTAAGTAACCCTGAAAGTACAATTAAGTCTGGTGAGGTGGGTAAGGCTGTCCTCCCTACCCTGACAATAGGGAAACGAGGAGAGGTGGGACCCCAGGACTGAGTAAGTGGCTCTGGCATCTAGAAGGAAAGAAACGGATCAATCGCTCCCATGCTGCGTTGTGGGTTCCCTGTGAACGAGGCTGTGGCCAAGCCTAGAGGTCTGCTGGAGGTCTTAGTTTGATGCTCCCATGCCCCTCGGTGCTTGGGTGCAGTCAGCTGACCAGTTGTCTCTCTAGGTGGCACTTTGAACAAGGCTCAATTGATGGCCTGGCAGGGCATGCACTAGCCTGCGTGGCCTTCCCCACCCTGCCACCCACACTTAAAACAGGGACCCGGCGGCTTTTGGGAGCCAGTTGGACAGCGTAGGCCAGCACTTAGCAATTCTGTTCATGGGCTTTTTCATCTCTCCCCTGGCACACCTTAAATGCCACAGCTGAAACTTCTACCTGTAGGGTCAGGAGCCTTGCTCTTCAGATGCTTAAGTTTTAGCCCTTATGTCGGGAAGGTCTGGGAGACAAGAGATGGATTTTACTCCATGTCCTGAAATTTTTGATTGTTTGTTTGTTTGTTTTTGATAGCCTGTTGGCTTGAGGACAGCTTTAGGAAGACCCGCCAGGAGGCAGGCTGTAAACTGATCTCTGGCTAAAGAGCCATCCTGATTACTGTGATCCCCGTGTGGGTCCTGATCATAAACTTATTTGCATGCATCTTAGCCTGCTTTCAGACCTGTCTGTGCTTCTCGGGGCAGCTTGAGAACAAGTGGGAGGAGTTAAGGTGAGAGCCAGATACTAGAGAGCCCGCCCAACACCAGAGAGCAGAGCGGAAGTCAGACGGACAGAAGTGGTTGCACATGGCAGAGAAAGAATCAGAAATGGACAGGGAGAAGGGTTCAGAGCTTTGGTAGAAAGCTTGAGGATAAGGTAACTCTTTTCGTTTGCCCGTTCGCTGGCAGATGATAGACAATTCCCATGGAATATCAGGGTTGAAGCAGCCGTTATGCAGCCAAATTTACTGGTATCTGGGATATTTAAGGCATTTGTCAGAGAAGGAATGGAACCACGAGAAGGAAGCTCCCATGTCCCATGGCTGCAGCCAAGAGAGAAAAAAATAAAAAATAAACAAACAGGATCCCCAGGCTCCTATTTCAAGCGTCCTTGAGAATAGGCAGTCTGTGGGCCGGAATAACAGCACAAATTACCCAATCATCATGAAAAGGGCAAGGGCTGGAGCGTATGTACCAGCACATCAAGATTGAATGTGTTGTGGTACCGAGGGCTGCCCTGGGGTCCGGCGCAAGGACTATATCTCAGGCTGCAGTCACGGGAAACAGCAGGGGACTCACCAATCTTGGCAACACATGTGGTGTGTGTGGAGCAGTCCAGCGACTAGGCAAATGAAAACAGTGGGCAGTCGCAGGTCCAATGGACCTCGGTATAGGTTTCCGATGCTCAGCCCCGGACACAGAGCAGCCGGAAGAGCCCATCCAAGTCACGGCACCAATGAAACAAATGATAAACGGCACTGTTTGCGGTGCTGGTTACTGCGCAAAGAGGTCACGAGCCACAGCTATGACTACCTAGTTACAGAGATCTTTATTAGGAGGAAGGGGGGGTACAAGAGAACCAGGCCTGGGAAGGAGCACATGCAGAGGGCAGAGAGAAAGATGGTGGGGTGGGGGAAGCAGAACAGAGAGAGAGAGGGCGGGGTCTGAGTCACGGCTCTTTAAGGCGCAGATGGGCTTACAGAGCCATGCCACGCATGCACAAATTGTGCGACCATGCTCCGCATACGTGATCACCAGTGCACAATGATGATGTAAGACGCAAGACCCTTTGCTTAACTCCTGAACTGTGCATGTGCAGTCATGCAGCTGGAGTGAGGGCAGAATTCTAACACCAAGGGATGAGGCAAAAGACCTCCCCCTTGCAAGATCAAAGCACACCACACAGCCAAGTGTAGGCCCTTCCAAACACCTGGTAAACACGCCGGCGACCAATCATCTTGTTATGCAGCCCTGCTGGGTAAAGCAAGCCCAGATTCTCTGACCCTGAGTAAATTCTCACCAGATTTCTTCTGTGGGCTCCCACAACCATGTAAGTGCCTGGTGCCTGCAGAGGTCAGAAGAGGTCAGAAGAGATCTGACAAGATCGCCTGGAACTAGAGAGATGGCTGATTGTGAGCTACCATGTGGATGCTAGGAATTGAGCCCAGGTCCTCTGGAAAAAAGCAACAATTGCTCTGAATCACTGAGCCATTTCTCCAGCCCCTGTAATATAATCTTTAATGAAGAACAGATAAATGCCTGTCATGGGGCCCAAACTTGTAGTCCCAGTACTTGGAAGGCTGAGACAGGATGGTCTTGCATTAGAGACCAGCCTAGACTGTATAGAGCAAGATCTTGCCTCCAAAAAAAGGGGGAGTGAAGCTGTAAATATATATAATGAACAAATACATGCTTACCCATTTTCAATACACATATGTAAACTATGTAAATACTTGTCACCATCAATATATGTCTATTTATTATGTATCTATGTCCACTATTAGAGAAAGGAGTATTAAAACTTCTGGATCCTTCTTTATACTTTACATTTTTAAAATTTCCTTTTATTTCATTTATTTGGTGAGGACATATACATGCCACAGCACTCAGGAGGTCAGAGGACAATTTGCAAGATTCAGCTCTCTCCCACTAGCAAGTAGATTCAAGGGGTGGAATGTAATTCATCAGGCTTGGCCATCTCACAGGCTAGTTTTACAATTTTAAAGGTACAATAGGAAAAAGTCATCTTTTTGCTGTTTTCAGACAAAGTCTTGATTTTTTTCCTCCTAATTACTGGGGGTACAGACATAATCTCAGATGAGATATAAGATTACAGAGGGACCATTCTCCTAAAAGCTGCGGCTTCCATCCAAGGCTGAACCTGTGCCTGGGATGAATAATGGAGGGATCACAGCACTGGTTGCTGCTGTGGTTAGAATACAAGTTTTCCTCATTGTGAGGGTGAAGAGAGTAAGACCTCAATCCAACCATGGTCTTTAGTGGAAGAGCCTTGAGAAGGAACTCAGTGTCCAACAAGATCATCAGGATGGAGCCCCATGATGGGACCCTGCTAGATCTGTAAGGGGGAAGAAAAAATGGAAGACACGGGCACACCTCCCTGTCTCTTGCCAGCTAATGGTCTGTGTCACCCCAGGATTTTGCCAAGTAAGTCACCACCAAATGCAGCCAATCAACCTTGGAGTAGAATGGAGAGCTGCAATTTCTCCTCTTCATAATCTGCCAAATTTGTGGGATTGTGATATAATCAACAGAAAATGTAGTAGTGCAGGTATGGAGTGAAATGGGATCTAGACAGACGTCTAGACAAGAGAAAGGGGTGGACTGAGGCTGTGGCTCCATAGCAGAGCACTTGCCTAGCACGTGGGTGACTCTACATTTGATTTCCAGCACCAGGAAAGCAACCAACCACAGAGAGAGACATGGTGTCTCTTTGGCAGACACAGCACAACCAAGGATCCTGGAGACCTCTACAGCTAACACGGCAGTTTGATGATGTCAGCGAGTCTTCTGCAGATGGTCTGGTTTTACAAGAGTGATGCCAGAGTGCCAGCTCCAGATCAAGCAACAGGGCAAATGAGCTGCCAGCACTTTCTCCGTTAAGTTTCAAAACAATGCGAAGAGCTAAGTGTACCTCCATCTGTTTCGTAGAGGAGGGAATTCTGGGTCAGAGAAGTTGAATAGTTTGCCCAGAACATCAAACAGGCTGTAAACAGAATGCGAGCTAGCCCAAAGCAGACTTGCAACGGAAAATTGACAGGTTCAAACATTAATTCTCCACAGTCAGGAGCACACAATGAAAGCCGTATTTCATGTCAGCAGCGCAGAAGGCTTCAATCAAGCACCTGTGCTTTCTGTCACAGCTACTCTCGGGTGTTGACAAGGCAACAGGAGCTATGGATCGCTGTCTCTTCACTCTCTACTGATGGGCTTCAGAGTCCAACCACAGTACCACAGCACAGGCCCACCTCTCCAACGCTTCATCTGGAGGTGATCACATGACCCAAGCATGACCCACCAGAGTCTGAGGCTGTGACTCAGAGGCAGAGCCATTCCATTTAATGAGGATGTGAACTGGGGCCTTCCTGGAGACTCTGTGGTCACTCTGTGCTGACGGAGGCCTGAGTGTCTAGTGCTGTGACTTGCCCTGGGTAATCAGCCCTTCTGAGGCCCTATCTGCTTACTGGACTTTCCAGGGCAGTAAGTTCCAGTTACTCCCAAGTGTGTACAGCTCTAGAATGTGTGTATGGGAAAGATTTATGGGTGGAAAAGCTTACCCCTGGGGCTGCTGTCACTTAAGGTCACTTTGGGAAGGAGAATGGAGATTGATGGGAGTGCAAAGTAAATGTCCCCAAGCCATGACCAGGACAATACAAATTACCGGATCACTCGGCAGCAGAATAATACAGACTGATGCAAGTTCCTTCATCCTCTCTGTGCTCCTTGCTCTTCAGCAAACTCACCTGGAGCATGCCATTATAAAGAACGTGTGCATACACAAGTGTGTCAACATAAAAGGAAGCCACCAGTGCTTCTCAGTCATTTCTCAATCTTTTGAACTAAAGATAACACACTCTCATGAGCACCAGCTGGTAGTCCACTTTGGAACCTCACTTCTAGAACCCTGGAACCCTGATTCATTTGAATGAGGTGATTAGCCTGGCTCCAGATGAGAGCTGTGAAATGTGCCATGCTTGTCCTATCATGCTTCAAAAAACAAAAGCCTGTAACCTTGTGCCTACACGTGTATTTGGGAATTCTTATTTCCTGTTGGAGCCCATTTAGGTTTCCTAGTGGCTTTACCCAGCAGGTCTGTATAAAGAGGACGATTTGACCACGGGTCTGATTACCAGGTATCTGGGATGGTCTGCACTTGCTGTGCTGGGGGGAGGTCTTTTGCTTCACCTCTTGGCATTCCTTTAAAAGCCCTTTGGCAGAGACAGTCAGGGCCCGATGGATTAGGATCCAGGCCCTCCTGAGGCTATGCTGTATTTTCTATCTGTTTCTCTCCCTTCTATACTTCTATCTAATATTTCCTGCTGCTCCTGCTCAAGGGAATCCTGGGGAAAAGTGGGGGTGGGATGGCCCCCCACACTTTCCCAGTATGTGAAGCTCACGAGGAAAGTAATTAGGACGACAGCTCAACATGGCCCTGAGAATTCTCCCTCGCTGTCTTCATCTCATTTTCCATGACTAAAGAAATTGCTTCCAGGCCTGGGATGTAGCTCAGCTTGCCAGTGCAGGCCTAGCATGCACACGGCCTTGAATTCCATCCCCAACATCACATAAATTGGTGTGATGGTGTAGACCTGTAATCCCAGTACTTGGGAGGCAAGGGTAGAATGATCACAGGTTCAAGGCTGTGGGGAGCTACATAGTAACTGAAGCCAAAAGAGCAACTGCCTCCTCACTTCAGGAACAACACAGCTCATCAAACATTTTCTCAGTCTGCTGCTTTTCATACAAGCTCAGGGCTTGATGTCTATGTACCCAAACAGTAGTCTTCTGGTTTTGTTTTTTTAATATTTCTTCTTTAATTTTTAAATGTTGGCATTAGAAATATCACAGAAACATATAAGCTTTTTAACGCTTTTTTAAAATATGCATTCTTGCTATGTATCCCAAGTTAGTCTTGAACTCACGATGTGGCTCAGGCTGGCCTCAAACTCCCAATCTTGCCTCAGCCTCCTGAGTCCTGTGATTATGGGCATGTACCACCATGCCTACACATATTATTTCTGAAAGATCAAACTGCATGATTTAAGTTACTTACAATGTAGAGCAAAACAAATTTTACAGGCCAGTTTTTGTATTTTCATTGTGTATGTCTTTCTAGGCTAATCTGTATCACCAGAGGAAGTTGATCTTCCATTTTCAGAGGAATTTGGAGGGTGATTGATACATAACTCTCCCGTTCTCTGCTCATTTCTGTTTCCCTCAGCCTTTTACCGATCTGCTTCCTTCATCATTAAGTAGATCATTCATGAAACTGTCACCAAGAACGTGTGAAATAAAGAATGTGGTTTCTTGGCCAAGTCGCTACCTGAATTTTGGCCTTGTTTTTCCACAGTAAAAATGCTGTGAGTAGGTCCCTTCAAACTCTGAAAGTCAATGGTTACAAAATAGTAAAATCCACATTGTATAAAGCATCTAGTGTCAGCCACATAGTGGTAGAAGGAGAGAACCGACTTCACAGTGTTGCCCTCTGACCTCCACATCTGTGCCAAGGTACACGCATGCCCACATATGTATCATACATATAAATACAACATTTAAAAATAATAATAAACTCAATTAAGATCCTTTTATCTCACCGCCTACTGACATGAACCCAGGTTCATTTCAGAACTAAGGTTGCAACGTTGCAGACCATATAAACCACCCTGGAACAGTTAAGGGAGAGGGCGGGCTCCTGAGGCACAGCCCTCCTACCCCACCCTTACTACTACCTCAGTCTCTGGGAGATACAAGAAAGAGCATGACTTTTTCTTCTGTAGCTTTCACATTTGGTTATTTCCGGCAGCACACAGTCACTATGCATATTCACAGCACACAGTGTGATGAATAACGTGAGGTGTGATGTCAGATCAATTTGTATGGTCAGCACCACTGAGATGTACAGTCTTCGTCAACACTGGAAACCTTCTCCTCTGCTTATTTTGAAATGCACAACCAAATATTGGTAATCATGAATGTGGTCTAGAGTACTGGGAAAGAGCCCTCCTATCTACACACCCTGTCCCTGGTAGCCATACACTCTCCCTGTTCTCCTCCCAGCCTCCCTGGACCAGTTGTCACTAGTGTATCCTCTGGAGATTAGGTCATTATTTGGCATCCTCACGTGAGTGAGATGATCCACATTTGTCCTTTCTGTGTTTCCGTTATTTCACTCAGCACAGTGCCCTCCAGGGCCAGCCACACTGCAGTGAATGGCAAGCTTTCAATAGATGCAAATGTTTAGCCTGCCCTCAGGATGATCACTGCCCAAGGGCTCCAGTCTCTCAGAGTGCCCTAGACTGACAGGAAGGAAAACTGTGGATCCCAAACCTCAGGTCTGCCACTTAGAGGAAAGACGGCTGAAGCAGCAGGGACACCGCTTTGAGACTCAAGCCTAGTGAGGAAGGATCCCAAGGAATCCTGGATGGCAAGGGGAGGCTACTTCCAGGTCTGGTCTTTCAGTGACGGTGGGAGCCTTTGCACATCAGAGCTCACTTTTACGTTGGAGCAAGGAAACTTCGAACAGGTATGCCGCTTTTAGACAGGCTGAGTCCCATACTACGTTAGTCAGTGTCTGCTACTGATTCGACGGCAGAAGAGGAAGCGCAGCGCAGGGAAATGTACAGGGAGTGTAGGAAGACCTGCTTACTCTCCGCTGAGTGGCTTGTAAGAAGCCACCACTATACATGTTATCACTGTCATCCTACTCTGCATCAGAGAGAGACTGGCTGGGCCCACGTGCTGTCACGGTGGGTTCCTACAGCATGTATCTATAAAGCATGAGCCCTTCTCTCTCCAAAGACTGGTTCCTGAATGGCTGCAGAGACCAAGATGCACAGGTACTCAAACCCTCAGGATAAAATTGTGTAGTATTTGCGTAGATCCCATATGCTTCCTCAAGAATAGTTTTCAGATATGCCCAACCTATGGCCCATAGGCCACATGCGTCCCAGGATATTTGTAATGGTGGTCCAACATTTTTGTAGATGGCAATGTCATAGTGCAATGTCAAAAGGTTGGACTCCTTGCATCATTCTAAGTAGCTTGTGATACCCAATACAATGCAAATGTCATACAAATAATTATAAGATTGCATTGTTTAGGAAATAATGACAAGAAAACAAAGTCTGTGTGTGTTCGGCACAGATACAAACTGTTTTCATCTATTTTCCATCTGTGGTTAATTGAATCCATTATAGGATGCAGAACCAACAGATGTCGGGACACAGCTTCATTTTCTATCCGCCATTAAATGCTGCTGGAGTACTACTGGTGTATGCACAGTTTCACACCTACTTGTGTTAAGAGCACAGATTCCGACTGAGTGCTGGAAGCTGAGGTGAGCAGGATCCTTCTGGAAGGACAGGCAGTCAGCTGTGCCTCTTTGCTCTCCTAGCTAGACACCCCCAGGGCAGCCACATGCACAGTTAATCCAGCTTCTACGAGAGGTGCCAAGGACACTGACAGAACTGTGTGGGCTCTGTCCTGGGGTGGGTGGAGATTTTAACCACATGGGGAGTCCAGCAGCTTGGCTTGTCTCCTTGCAGGCAGGAGCCATCTTTAAAACCAGTCATTTTAAAACTGTGTTATTTGGGGCTGGAACGGTGTCTCAGCAGTTAAGAGCACTTACAGTTCTTGCAGAGGACCTGGGTTCAATTCTCAGCACCCACATGGTTCACAACTATATGCCACTCCAGTTCCAGGGATCCAATGCCCTGTTCTGCCCTCCGGGGTTCCTGGATGCACACAGTGCACATTCATATACTTAGGCACACACAAATACGTTTTTCTTTTGCGAGGGAGGCTACAAGGGTGGACATGGAGAGACTGGGAAATGTGTGGGATTGGGGGGCATGGTGTGAAATTCCCAAAGGATCAATTTTTAAAATTATGTTAAAAAAGAAATATACAGTATTTGAAAGCTAAATCTTGTGTTAAGTCAAACTTTTGAGTCTAAGAGTTCCATGAAATGAGGGGTCTACTGAGTGTGCAGATGCTAGCCAAAGATGAAAGGATTGGTCCCAGGGCAGATTTCCTAAACTATAGCAGCTTGGCCCATGGCAGCTGGGAAAACGCACATGAGACCTAATAAAGGACTGGGGTGTTTTATGACGAAATTATGGAGAGAAGTATGCATTGTTTAGATGAAGAGGAATGGAGCAGGATGATGCCAGCCGACAAAGCCTGGGAAGGAGTGCATCCACAGCAGGCCCCTGCACCTCTTCAGATTTCCCCAAGGGCAGGCGCAAGCCCTGCAGCTTTGGGGGCTGGGCCTCAGCACTCGGAAGAGCACCCAGCAGGCTTTGCTTTCTCTTTGTTGATGGAGCCTGATGCTGTCAGTTACAATCAACCTGTCTCTTCCCTCCCTCCGGCATCTGGACTGCAGCTTGATTAAGGCCACGGGAATTCTTATCACTTGAGAAGAGGAGAATGGGAAAAACCTCAGAGCACCCTGTGCAAGAACTTACAAACACATAAAGGCATGTGTTTGTACACACGCACGCGCACACGTGTGCTCCTCCTCCTTTCTCCTCTCAGCCTCACCAAAGGCCCTGGAAGTGAGATGAGCAGGAACATCTCCGTCTTGGCAAATGGGCTCCTCGGTGAGAATTTCTTACATGGACAAAATTTAAAGGTAGTGTGTGATATTGACATTGCAAAGCTGGTTTGCAGTCAGCTCCATGGTGTTCGTGGGGCTGAAATTACTTCAGCTCGGTGGTGCCTGTGTACGTTCACATCTTGCCCTCGCTGCTTTCTGATTTTTTTTCCTCTGAATATGAAGAGACAGCAAAGGCAGACACATTTCAGCCAAGGCTAGTTCTGAATAATTTAGCACTCAAAACTGCTGTGGTTGCACATTGGGGGAATGGAGCAGTCTCAGGACCTTCTGAATTTGATGGCCAGTGAGAAGGGGAGGAACTAGCACTTTATAGTTCCGATCTAGACCAGGCATAAGTGCGAAAGCTCAGAGGCAAGAAACGTTCCCTCTGTGCATCCAACTAGCTGCAACCCACTGGAGAGTAGGTGGCCATGGCTGCCACAGGCTACTTGAACATATCCTGACACAGCACAGAGCAGGTGAACCCCATTTCTGTGGCTTTTGAGCAGCTCTCTTTGTGCCACACATTTGAATATTTGCCAGAATGAATCCAATTATTCTTCCCTGGAAAACAGTGCCAATATTGGTGACTGAACTTTGGAAAAACAAGTCTAATAGATATACTCAGCCCAATTCTCCTCTCATTTATGGAGAACAAAGTGCTCACTTAAGAATAAAGACTAGGAACAAGTGGGATATGATGCACACCTGTCATCCCAGCACTCAGGGGGCAGAGACAAAAACATGGCTGACTTCCAAATGTCAGAGACTAGAAGACTCATATGCTGCCTTCAGATCAGGACAAACCCCCACACCCTCACTGGCACGTTGCGATGGTGTCTCTGGTGGAGGAGACCCCATTTGTGGGAGGAGGTCACCAGGTCTACAGGGCCCTGAGCATTCAAGTAAAGGCAATGCCACCTCTTCAGGCCTCTACTCACCCCACGCCTGCCCCTCCCTTCTTCTCTCCTCCTTCCGTCTAGCACCCAGGCTTACTCAGCAGACTGCAGGACTCCTGCACACACATCTTCCTTCCCTCCTCCCTTAGAAAGAGGAGAAAAGGCTCAGGGGATGGGGAAGACCCATAAAGACTTAGAAAACTGAAAAACCACACATCCAGGAAGGCCAAGGGCATAGAGAGCTCCACTTACGGACAGAGTCCCCGGAGAACAGACAAGCGGCCTTGCAATGCAGCCAGAGGGGCTCCTGCTGTCAGTGTAGCTGGTCGGGGGCATCAAATGCCCATTTGGAAAGCAGAGCTGTGCTCAGAAAAATTACATACTTTTTCATGCTTGTTGGTGATAATTCATTTTGTGGGTTTTTTTGGTTTGTTTTTTTTTTTTTTTTTTTTTTTTGAGACAAAGTCTCAGGGTCTCACTATGTAACCCTGGAGCTCTGTAGACTAGGCTGGCCTCAAACTCTTAGTTCCGCCTGCCTCTGCCGCCCGAGTGCTGGAACTAAACACATGCACCACCATGCCTGTCCATTAATATTCTCGAGTCTATTTTTCTCTAATTGGTACTTTATTCACACTATATTGTGTTGTTTTTCTTTTAATTTTTTTGTTTTGTTTTGAGCTGGGTAAGGGATTCCCCACCCCGAGAACAATTATTTGTTAGAGCTTCCTGAATGAATGTTAGCACTTTCAGACGCTGACTATGGTTAACCCACACAGAACTTATTAAAGAGCATGGCTGTCAGATACCCAAAACCAATGAACCACTGAGCCAGGGCAAGGCCTGGGTGCTCTGAGATACAGAGACTGTGGTGGCCACTGAGCCACCTGTCCCTCACACTGTGCCCTCAAGCACTTCCTGGACAAAGCTTGAGGGACCAAGACTTAACAGGCCACCGAGCTCGCAGGAGTCAGAAGAGGCTGTCCACGGTGACAGCCACAGGTAGCACAGGTCCCAGGAGATAAAGGATGAGGAAAGCAAGTCTACAGAAGACAAGGTACTTTGTGCTGTCAGACTCTTTCAGGTCATCTTGAGCTCTATGGAATTCATGTTGGAGAACCTCTTCATCTCAGGCCACCCTTTAAAGCAGTGACCCATTTCATCAAGTTATTTTCTGTGTTCTCCCTTTTCAAACTCGAACCCTTCATCCCTTTTGGACAATGGCTCTAGAAGGATAGTAAAGGATTTCTAAGCTCAAGGGGGAAAATTAAGAATGTGATGAGAGAGGACACAGCTGTCCATTTCTACCAGGTGTATTCTATAACACTGTTTGGAATGGTCTTCCTCCATCACCTGAGAAACGTTTGGGAAAGCAATATCATTTATGGTTTTGGTCTTTAACTTGTTTTCATGGTAAAGTTTTTAACCCTGATCTTCAAAACAGATTCATGTGCTCAAGCCACACAAGGAAATGCTCCTATACCAAAGTTTCTCTCCTAATGTTTCACTAGGACATTGCATTTTAAAATGTTCAATCAAAATAGTAATGGAGAACCATAGGATGATCTCACCATAGCATTAATGTTTCCCTCCTTCCTCCCTCCTTCCCTTCTGTGGTTTTCAAATTTTCCCAATAAGCAAGTATTTCTTTTCAGAGCAGGGGCTGAGGGGTGCTGAAATGTCTTATTAATGAATTGGGGGAACAAGACATCTTATTTTTAAATAGAGATGTATAATCTGGACCCAGATCTCTCTTATCCTTCACATATTCCTTAATCCTTCTGCAAAAGGGGGCTGTGCATTTCTCCCAGGATGTTTAGAGGGCAAAGGGAGGGACAGGTAAGATATGCCTAACACGTTATGAACTCTGCAGAAGAAGACCATAGTGGGCAACTGGGGACACAGAGATGGGGTTAAAGACATTCTGCCTGCTTAGCTATGAAGCCACCAAATTAATGTAGGTTGTTCCAGGGCCTGATAAAACCATTGCACAGAACTCATTGAGAAGCCACATCTGTCTCTACTACTGGCGATCATAGTCTTGTCTTTCAGATGGTGAAGTGTTTATGTGGCCTTCTCAGGAATGGAGCCATTTGGCTTCCTGAAAAACCATCCCCACTGACCTTCTGCTCTTTATCTTTCAGACTTAAGACTGAAGGGACACTGGCTAACAAGGTGGCCACTGCTGCAGACTCAGGACAAGTGGGCAGAGAGCTCTGTATACGTCTGTCTCTGTCATGTGACCACTCAAGTAGGAAGTAATGTTAGTCTGCTGCCTTATCCATGAAACACTTCATGACTCCGCATTTTCAGCCACTCTGCTGTACCCTTTGGGAGATCTTTTCTCTGAAATTTAAATTTTCAGGATTACTTCCTGTTCGCTCCCCTAGGCCATAGAAAAAAGTGTTTGTTTGGACAGGTTATTATGTAGCCCCAACTTCTCTAGAGAACTAAGTTACAAGCATGTGCCATCCAGGTCCTGCTCACAGAAAGGATGTTCAGCTAACCCTCAGAATCATCCCAAAGGTCTATAGGGAAAAACAGATTTCTATTAAACATCCCTGCCCCAAACCAGACCTGCATGACAGCCCAGTGGGGACAGTGCATGCTGCCTAACCTGATGACTGAAATTTCATCCCTGGGACTCGGATGGTGGAATGAAAGTTGTCCTTTGATCTCCACGAGCATGCCATGGCATGCACATGTGCAGACACACACACAGACACAGACACACAGACACACACACACACACACACACACATACACACACACACACACACACACACACACACACACACACACACGAAACAAGCAAAAATAAATGTAAGTAACTCCCCACACCATATCCCCAATCCAAGGCATTTGTCTAGTTTTCCCATGTGGTGATTCAATGACCCCAACTATGGGAGCTATCCTATAAGAGGTCTGTAGAGCTATCCTGTAAGAGGTCCCTCATGGTGCTACTTCCAACTGTGAGCTGGCCCTAGTCATTCCAGTTTCTCTCCCTCCAAACAGAATAATAACCATCCTGTTCTGAGGGATATAGGCAGGCTTAGGTTACAGGCATACCTATCAAATGGCAAATTATGTCAATAAAAGAGAAACGTGGAAGTCAAGGGCAGAAGACAAGTATGAGTCAGCCTTGTGGGAAAATGAGAGGATGGGTACTTAAAAAGTCTTTGCATCAGAAAACTGGCAGCTTAGAGATCGCTCAGCAAAATGGCTAAAATCCACAGAACAGGCTCTGGGGAGCTGGGGAGAGGACTCAGAGGGCCTGAAAGATGGCTTGCACTGCGAGCTGGAACCACACACGCCACACTCGAGCTATAAATAGATGACAGGCTTTTGAGCTTGTCATCAGCCTCATCCGCTGAGACAACGAATAAATGTATTAAAGAGAGCCTCTGTTGATACCAGATCAGATCACAATGTGCTCAATCAAATGAGCCTGGCAGCTGTGCCCTCAGAGGCAGCCCCATGTGGTACAAACGGCTCTGACTCAGGCCCTACCCTGGACTGCCTCGTGTGTGTCACAGGTAATAGTTACGTAAGTGCTCTGTCTGTCTACAACTTATGTCTCGTGTTTCCGCACTGCTTGCAGCCAACCTCTTCTGCTCTTTTTAATGTTTCTTTCGGATCAGGCTAGCGACAGCCCAGTGACAATGAAGACGACTGCAATGGGCCTGATAAGTGACCATCATTTGAAAACATTAAAGAAAGTTTACAGAAAAGGTGCCGAGAGAGCTGGGGTGAAGGGGTAAAGGAGATTGGAACCATTTTCAAGATAAAGCAGTGAGCCAAAATGAGACCCGTGAGCCATGAGGAAACTTGTAAGATGGGCAAAGATTCTCTAAGCCAGTATTTCCCCCAAGAAACCCAATGTGAGCAGAACTGAACTCCCTGGGTAAGCTGGAAACCTCCAAAACAAAAACATACCTTAAGTAAAAATGGCAGTTTCAGCTGGGAAAAGTATTTGTCAGAAATTCTGAAAAGGTTATTTAGAAGAAGTCCAGCACAGAAAGCAAGAGGACAGGAATAATGAGTCATCGAAAGGATGGATGCCCAGAGGGCCAAGACAGTAGTGGCCATCAACAGCTGAACCTCTCCACAATGTTCAGCTAACAGTGAAGGACAGATTATTTTATGTGAGCTGCAGAAACTGGAGACAAAAGAACTATAGACCTCAAATAACCTGAATGTAGGAAAATAAATAGCAACTTCCAGGAAAGATATAACTAAGTTCCCAGCCCCAGCCTTTGTGAAGAGACCGGGGAAGTCACCACCGAGATTACAAAGAAAGCAAGGTGTGGTGGTTTGAATGAGAATGGCCCCCATAGACTGTTAGGTTTGAATGTTTGGTCCCCAGTTGGTGGAGCTGCTTGGGAAGGATGAGGCGATGTGGCCTTGTTGGAGGGGATATGTCACTGGAGGTGGGCTTCGAGGTTTCACAACACTCACCCCATTCCCAGTGTGCCTTTTGTGCCTGTTTGTGAGTCAGAGTGTGAGCTCTCAGCTCCAGCTCCAGACACCTGTCACCATGCCCTTCACTCTGCCATCATGGACTCTCTGAACCCAGAAGCCCAATCAGACTCTTTCTTCATCGTGATGTCTTATCACAGGAATAGAAAAGCAACTAAGACACAAGGGTTTAAGATTTGCCTAAAATTGAGCCAGCATGCTACTACATGCCTGCAATTCCTGCACTAGGGAGGCTGAGGCAGGGTGACTGAGAGCTCAAGACCACTCTGGGATAGAAGGTAAGACTCGTCTCAGAAATAAATCCAAATAAAAACCCAATAAGGAAGAAAACTCCTTCCCCAGGGTGATGATGCTGAAAATGACTGTGGATGCCTCAAAGTCTGAACACAGGGAGGGTTTAACTATGTGCAAGACCTGAGCTGGCACCATGGGGAACTAAGATTGGCAAGTGAGTTAGGTCCCTTTTGGAGAGTTAGTAATGCAATAAAAAATAAAGCTGAATACAAATTGGTTCAACTTTCCAAAGATAAAAGAGTGCCAGAGACATAGGACCTGTCTCCTTAGCATCCTTCAAAAAATAACATGCAGTATCTGATGAATCATTTATACACAATGTCCCCTTGAACCACGAATTTTCTGTACTAAATCATTCACTAGGATGGATGCACCAATCCCTCTTCTCAGCTACATAAGCCCCTTCATTATATGATTGGGGACTTGATTTCTCCTTCCTTTGAATTTTGGCTAATACCATGATTCCATTTGCCAGGACACAATGGAATTGCCACTCTGGAAGACCTGAGATGAGGCCTCACACATGGTCACAGTTTCCACTGATACTTTCTTAAGATGCCACCGTTAGCACAAAAGGCTACAGGGACAGAGAGACCAAGCTATCCATTCCAGCAGGGCCCTGTTACCAGCCAACTCAGCAGCTGAATGTGGCTTCATGAATGAAGCTAAGTAAGGCACCTGAAGATCCATTCACTCAGCAATACATACTTATAAGTCACTGAAATTTTGGTCTTAAGCAAGTAATTTTTGCGGTAATTTGTTGTTGTTGTTAAAAAATAAAGAGCTGGCTGATAGACACATATAATCAATGTGCAGCTATGCAAACCTACTGAAGAAAAAACAAAACAAAACCCAGAAAATGAGAACCAAAGCATTTACACCAAAGAACTCAGTGCCCGGTACCCACCTCAAGCAACAGGAGGAAACTCGAGCACTGTACTCGAACAAGATCCAATGTGCTCTGGCGCTAGCGGCATGGCTTGGCAACAGAACACTTGCAAGCAGGAAGAAGTGAATAAAATCCAATTAAAATAAGGAAATAAAATATAGCAAAGGGTAACATCATCTCAGAAATGAAAGGCAAGTTAATTACTGGTGAGCAAAGGAAGAACAGACTCAAATGGAAATTTTATAATGAGCATTAAATAATAGAAGGAAAACAGCCAAGAACATAAACAAGAAATTAAGAAGAAGAAAATGTCGAAATAGAGACTTGGAGGGATGGCTCAAGCTCTGGCACTGCTCTTCCATCAGAGCACAGTTTGGGCCCCAGCACCCATGTCTGGAGACTTAAAACCGCCTGTAACTCCTACTCCTGGGGATCTGACACCCTCTTCTGGCCCCTGTGAGCACTACATTACACACAATTAAAAATTTAAAAAAATAAAATGTTGAAACAAGATAAAAATGAAGGTCTGGCATGTAATACTGACATTTAAAACAGACCATTGGCAGAGTTTCTCCCATGCTATACTCTGGCACAAGAGAATGCTCCTTGAGTTAAACAAAACCTGACTGCACAAGTTGAAATAAACATAGCCTAGTTAAAGCTTTTAGGCTTATGCCAGGCAGTGGTGGCGCACGTCTTTAATCCCAGCACTCGAAAGGAAGAGGCAGGTGGATCTCTGAGTTTGAAGCCAACTTGGTCTACAGTGTAAGTTCCAGGACAACATCCAGGGCTACCCTGTTTGTCCAGGACAGCAGAGAAACCCTGCCTTGAAAAACAAAAAACAAACAAACAAAAAAACAAATAAAAATTTTAAAAGTTTTTATTTACATATAAAGGGAGCCAAGTAACTCAGAAGGGTAAAAGACTTGGACTGTTACCCAAGAGTAACATAGAAAAGGCAGCATACAGAAGCAACACTGCACAGGGATGCAGAGAGACACTGGGCCAAATGTGAAGAGACGAGGAGGCAAGAACGAGCCAGCTGTGCTCCTTAAAGACATAAGCCACAGGGGCTGGGGAGACGGCTCAGTGGTTGAGAGCCCTTGTTTCTCTTTCAGAGGACCTGGCATCGATTCCCAGAACCCACACTGTGGCTCACACAACCATCCGTAATGCTAGTTCTTCTAGGGGATCTGATGCCCTCGTCAGACCTCCTTTGGACACTGGGCATGCACGTGGTACATACACATACATGTAGGCAAAACAATTACACATAAAATAAATCTTAAAACAAAAAAAAGGAAAGAAGCTACAAAAAGCTAATAAGCAACAATCATGAAATGCACCACATACACAAGTGCTCGAGGCACGCCATCCTCGCAAGGCCCTGAGGAACGTCTCAGAGGATGAACTCTTTCTAACGCAAAGCAAAAGGCTGCACCATAAGCACCTAGTGTGTTCAAAAGCACACCTAAGGACAACGTCGTGCGGGTCCCTGAGGAGGGCATCCACTGTATCTTTTGACTAGGTGGAAGTCATCACCACCCATGAATGTGAGTGAGGAAAGAAGGTAGAATAAGCTCATTGATTATTATATAGGTGGTAATTAGAAGTCAATAATATTAGAAATCAGCAAACAAAAGCAAGACATGGCTGTATATACCTGTAACCCTAGCACTGGGGATAAGGAGGGAGAAGGGTCTTGAGTTTGAGGCCAGCCTTGGTAACACAGCAGGATTTGGTCAGGAAATAGGAAGGGAGGGAAAGAAGAAAGGAGAGGGAGAGAGAGAGATGGAGGGAGAGAGGGAGGGACTTTAGCAAACAAGGTAGGAAAATATTAAGACATCAAATTAATAATAGATTTTATTTTCAGTAGCCATTCTCAGTACAAATCAAGTGATATGGACAAAAATAAGGATGACTACCTAAGCGATGTAACCAATAAAGCAGGATGTACAAGGTAGATATAAGGTCTTTGTACACTGAAAATAATCAATTTGCCTTCTAGGCTCAAGATGGCTCAACAGGTTTTGCCACCAAGCCTGACGATCAGGTCAAACCCCAGGACCACACAGTAACTCCCACAATCAGTCCTCCGACCTCCACACATACAATGGTGTGCTTGAGTGCATATGTGCACACATACAATAAATACATAGATATAATTTTAAAATAAAAAAATACATATATATATCTTCTTCCCAACTCCACATAGAACAACCAGAAAAAGTTGGACACACACTAAGTGAAAAGGAGGAAGCATGAGAGACTGGGGATAAAGCCAACAGTAGAGCACTTGCCTAGCATGTACCGGGCCCGGGTTCAAGTCCTGTCAACACACACACACACACACACACACACACACACACACACACACACACACGCATGCACGCATGCACCAGCAAGCTCCATAAAACAGTTCACACTCAAGCAGTGAGGAGTAAACAGATCAGTCAATAAACTGCTGAGTTTCCACATATTAAAAAAGGGGAGAAAGAAAAAGATACTGGATTTCTCGCATCCCACACAAGTCTGTTTCCATCAGAAAGGCTAAAACTACAATAATACAATAGATAAGAATGTCCTGTGTCTCCTTAAAAAACATTTAACATGGTTTTAAATACCATATAAACCCATAAAGGAAAAAAAGTGAATTCCAATGACATTAAGCCCAGCACTTCTATCTGTCAGAAGACATCATAGGTGGGGAAAACAAGCCACACACTGGGACTAAATATTTGTAGTCTAGTCAACCAGCCAAAAGTAAACAGCTGGAGTACTTGCATTAATAAGAAAAGAAAACCTGAATTTTAAAGTGGGCATCATGGGAGACGCCACTGAGAGCCAGCTAGATGGCCAACAGTCAAAGATCTTTTGCTGCGCACGCCAGTGTGGTTACAGAGCAGGAACGCAGGAAGATCACCAGTACAAATTCACACGGAAAAACTGTGCACAGGCGCATCACCAAATCTGTCTTCTGACCGTCACCACCACCATTAGAAATATCTTGTACCTCAGGGCAGAGTAAGAAACAGCCTGTACCTCAGTGTGGGGTTAAAAATACCCTGTACCTCGCGGATCTCTTAGTTCAAGGCCATCCTGGTCTATAGGTCGAGTTTCAGGACAGTCAAGGCTACACAGAGAAACCCTGCCTTAAAAATTAAAAATCAAGAAAAAAGAAAACAGAGCGAGCCTGTACCTCAGTGCAGGGTAAGAAATAGCCTGAACCTCTGTACAGGAGCTCAGAATGCTTACAGGTGAATTTGGCTTAACAAAAACGCACTTGCTCTTACTATATGGGATACATGCTGACATTTTCTAGTTTTTCGCATCTCCACCCTCCTTGCAGGAATTTACACAGGCGCTCTGATTCCTTACCCTGGCTTGTCATGAAGCGCCTTTCCAGGGGTAGAGGGCGCTGCTGTTTCTTTTGAGCCCGCGAGTCTCTCTCTCTTGGCTTCCATTTTGCACCCATGCTTTTTTTCTTCACTTTCAGGAACCTACCTCAGCTTGTGACAGTGCCCAGATGCTCAGATCACACATCCATCCCCTTGGCCAGCAGCTGTTGGAGCCACCAACCTCAGCCGCAGTGTCTGACATTCTAGATTCCTTGTTTTGCCATGGGAACGTTTGTGAGGTCCCCAGGTAGGCCAGTACTCATTTTGTAATGCCTACAGCATCCTGTTTGTGGTATCCCACTGAGCACCCACAGTGGGATGGACAAACATCACAGACAGATGCAGAGCTGGTTGAAGCCTGGAGCTTCAGCCTTCGCATGCTCCTAAACCTCCTTTGCTTCTGTAATTGATTTTCATGACTGATGTATCATGACCTATAGTTTGAGAAAACACCTCCCAAGACAATCTCTCACATGATGTCACAGGAAACACAATGAAAAATATTCATGACAACCATTTCTCATAATAGGAAGCAAAGAGGAGTCAACAAGTGCCCACTTTCTGGAGAAGGGGTAGTTAAATATTCACAACTGATAATTATAGGGAAGTGAAAAATTCATGAGCTGTGCATAAATACAACATGGGTAAATATCGAAAATATGAGTAAATATAAGTGATTTGTAAAAGAACAAACAATTGACTTTCATAACACTCAAAAATAATAAAAATGAAATGTTTAGGGAAATATGCATAAATAATATAGCTATTTTTAAGACATCAAAGAAAATGTAAAATTAAAACCTAGGGCATTGGCTAATCTCTCAAGTGACAAGGTTGGATGAGAAGACAGTTTCAATAATGATTTTATATATTTAACATTCATACGTATACATAATGTGTTTGGACCAAATCCACACCCAAGTTTCAGTAATATTTATCTTGCTCTGCTTTCTAAACTGAACACTGATTTCACCAGTGTTTATCATTATTTCTCAGAATCTGTAATTGTATTGTCCATATTTATTCTACTTCTCCAGTGGAACCCTGCCCCCATCCTTCCCCAGCTCCTTTGTCTCTGCATGGAATTCAATCCAAGACTGTCACATACATGCTCAAATCATCAATCTAAAGGAGAATGACTGGCCATATCCCCCGGGGTGAACTCCTGACTACAGCCTCAAAAGGGGGCAAAGCACCCTCTCACTACTGAACCTCTTCGCTCTTCTCCGTCCCGAGTCCTTCCTCTCTAAAGCAGACAGCCGAACGCCAGCATCCCACGTACCAGGCTTTTTCTTTGGGACCACCAACCAGCTCCCAAATCATGACACAGAGACTTATTAGTTATGAACGCTCAGCCTGGCGTAGGTACATTTCTGACCGGCTCTTTTAACGTAAACTAACCTGTTTCTCTTTGTCTACCTTTTGCCCCGGGGCTGATTACCTTTCTTACGTCTGTATATCTTGCTTTCACTGCTTCTCTGGCTGGCTGGCATCTGCCTGGCTTCTCGCCCTGGGCCTGTACCTCATTTTCTCTGCCTTCTTCTCTTGTTCTTTCTTCTTCCTCCTTCTTTTGTAACCTACATTTCCCCTCCTATTTATTCCCTCTGCCTACCAGCCCTGCCTGTCCTTTCCCTGCCTAGCCACTGGCCATCCAGCTCTTTATTAGATCAATCAGGTGCCTTAGGCAGGCAAGGTGAAACAAATGCAACATATCTTTACATGATTAAACAAATGCAGCATAAACAAATGCAGTAACACACCTTTCCACAGTTAAAGTAGTATTCCACAGCATAAACAAATGTAACCCATCTTTGCCTAGTTAAATTAATATTCCACAACAATCCTGTCTGTTTTCCCTCTGCCATGAGGACAACTGCTCCTCCACACTTTCCCTGCCATGATAGACTGAATGCTTTCTAACCATGTTCAAAGAAAAGTCCTTCCCTGTTTCTGTCACAGTGATACTAAGTAACCAACACAGTAAGATGTGGCATATGTACTTACAGGAGAAATAATCAGTCAAGAGGTTACCTCATTCCCAAGTTTGTTATCTTGTGTTCTTTGAACACTGTATAGTTACTTTTCTTTTGCGATGATAAAACACCATAACCAAGGTAACTTAAGGAGAAGAGATTTTATTTTGGCTTATGGTTCCAGAAAGATGAGCCCATGATAGCAGAGAGACAGCATGAGGGCTGGAGCAGGAAGCTGAGAGCTCACATCTTCAGAGAGCAGGTATGAACTAGAGACAGCAACTGGAAATGGCATGAATCTCTGATGGTGGGAGCCTTTAAACACCCAAAGCCTGCCTCCAGGAACAGTCTTCCTCCAACAAGGCCACCCTGGGGACCAAGTGTTCAAACACATGAGCCTAGAGGGGCATCTTATTCAAACCAATACACACACACACACACACACACACACACACACACACACACACACACCATTCTACTTTGTCTGTTGGAATCTCATTATATCTCTTTGTAGTTTTGTTGATGGTGTTAGCTGTTGTTGCAATTAGAATATGCTTACACTTTTCAGGTCTATATAGTGTTCATAAACTGTAGGAACTTTTAGCCATGCACATTTCTTTTTTTTAAAGATTTATTTACTTATTATGTATACAGTGTTCTGCCTACATGCTTGCAGGTCAGAAGAGGTCACCAGATCTCATTATGGATGGTTCTGAGCCACCATGTGGTTACTGGGAATTGAACTCAGGACCTCTGGAAGAGCAGCCAGTGCTCTTAACTGCTGAGCCATCTCTCCAGCCCGCCATGTACATTTCTTGACCCTTTCCCAAATGCCCTTTGTGTTGAGTGACCCCGTGTACAACAGTACATCTACTGATAACCCCACCAGACAATGCTATAGTTTGGAGTCTAAATAGATGTGTTTTAAAGAGCTAAATAAGATCCAATTTCTATTTGCTGTCATTCTTTTGTGGGGTGAAAAAGGCCAAGGAAAAACACCCTGACCCTGACTTAACCCCACGATCAGGGCTTGAAATCACACAAATCCCTGAACTTGCCACAGAGTCAGGCTGCAGAATCCCACCAATCCCTGAGATCCCTGAGCTTGAAATGCCACCATCTCTATGCACAAAATGACACCAATCCCTGAGCTTGCCCCAGAATGAGACCACAAAAATCCACCAATCCCAAGTCACCTCTAATGGACTATTCAGAACAGGAAAACATAGAGAAGCGGAGAACAGGTAGCTGGGGGAGGCAGAGTGATGGGGGTAAGAGATGAGGGGATGAAAGTTAATGAGGATGGAGTTGAACTGGACAGAAAATACAATAAAAAACCACCTGAACTGTAAACTTCAGTCAGACAAACGTGAATTGTATCTCAACAAGATTTTAAAAGTGACACAATTAAAATTATATTCAGTTCATTCTACTTGGTCCATTTTATTTCGTATCGAAGTTGCCTACTTTTTCTGTGAATTTCCCACAATCCACTATAACTGAATTGGTGGCCAACTTCCCAACCCCTGGATCTAGCACATAATCTATTAGTTTATTCTAAAACATTGAGGCCAAGTTTTCCTTCCTGAATTCTAAACATCTTGAGCAAACTCACTCTATGCCTCATATTACTCTTCTTAAATAACAAGAGTCACAAAATGAGTGTCAGACGGTCCTTGCAAAGTAGATACTTGTTGATTTCAGTGACTGTTCAGAACTGGATTTTTCTTCCCAGTTCATTAGTTTCTGTAACACTAGGTTTTCGAAATCCAGTTAAAACGTGTGATTTTTGGCCTGAGAGAAAGAGAGAAATAGTTTAGACTGCAATGATAATAATAACAACTATTATTTATTGCATTCTGGCCTTGCACAAGGCATACATTTACATACCTTACTTGTGCCAACTTATGCAAATGTTTGCTCTATAAGGTATTACCTCTTTTTTACTAAGGAGGCAATTTATTAAATTATTATTATTATTATTATTGGTTTCTCTGTGTACCTTTGTGCCTTTCCTGGAACTCACTTGGTAGCCCAGGCTGACCTCGAACTCACAGAGATCCACCTGCCTCTGCCTCTGCCTCCCGAGTGCTGGGATTAAAGGCGTGCACCACCACCGCCCAGCCTCATTAAATTATTTACTAAATGACTGGCCTAATGGCAACATTGCTCAGTGGTGGTAATGAGATGCAACCCTAGCCACACTGTTGAATGCCTGCGTGGAGGAGGGTGATTAACTACCAATTAAGAAATATTCACAAAATTGAATCCCACACTAAGTATTGGTGATACAAACCCAAACAAATAAAAACAAGATAGGACCTCTGGGATTACAGTCTAACAAGGGAAGTCAGTGTATCACCAGACAAGAGAAATTACAACATGGTGGGTGTGGCTTGAATGAGATGTTCCCCACAGTCTCATGTATTTGAATATTTGGTTCCCAGTTGGTGGGGCTGTTTGGGGAGGCTTAGCAAGTGTGGCCTTGTTGGAGAAAGTACATTCCTAGAGGTAGGCTTTAAGTGCTTGCACCGTTTCCAGTTCACTCTTTCTGCTGCATGCTTGCTGTTCACGACAGGCGCTCTCAGCGTGCTGCTCCAGCTACCATGCCTGTCTGCTGCCATGCTTCCCCGTCTGATGAGGATGGACTCTTATCCCTGATGGAACTGATAAGACCAAGTAAACCCCTCTTTCTGTCAGTTGCCTTGGCCATAGCAGCAAAAAAGTCACTAATGCAGTGTTTACCACAGGTCTACTATCCGCCAGAGCGAGGTGGTTGCATCCTGTCTGCTGTAAGATCTGAGGAAGGATAAAGAAAGGAGGGCACCCAAAAGCTAATGTTTATCTCAGAAGAGAGAAACCATCTGTGTTGTGAACTGAGCCCCTCTAAGGGCACAGGGTTTTAGAAGGGTCTCTGAGTGAGAGGTCCAGAAGGAAGGTTTGGTAAAGGGAGGGAAAGCCAGAATGTAAGGGCCCTTGTGTGTGACAAGCTACAACACGGAGTAACGAGTAGTCATGAGTGTGGGCTCCACGTGATCATCCTTGAATTCTGAAGAGATAAACTGTATGAACTCTGAGGGGGAACAGGGGTGTGAGCAATGAAAGCAGGATTCCAGGCCAGATGATGTGCGAATAGTTGATTTAAGAGTTTAAAAGACAAGGAGTGAATTAAACACCTGGAATCCTCTTTGAAGTATGTGAGCCAGGTGTGGGCTGACAATCACGGTTAGCAGCACTGAGAGCAGCACGGCTTCACAGAGACACAAGGCAAACTGCTTACATTATATAAAGTTATACTAATTACATTAAAGTCTGGGGATGTGGCTTGACACTTGTCTAACATGCATAAGGCCCAGGTTCAGCAAAATACATTGTAACAAATACACACATGACATGAACATGAAAATGGCATTTTTAACAATAAATTTTTAAAATTCAATGTGAATTTTACATCCAAATTGTGGGAGCCCACAACTGACTCAGTTTCCCAGTTTGAATCTGAAGTCTATTCTAAGCCAATGGAGTTCAAGCTTGTTTGCTCCAACAGTCCTGATTAGCCCACCGAGTCTCCTTGAAGGGCTGTGAGAAAGTCCTGATTAGCCCTTGGGAAGGAATATACTATCTAGCTAGATGCTGGCTGCTGGTATCAGGTATCTGCCAGAGGTACACTGAGATAGAAAATGAAACTGCCTGCTCCTTGACGCAAGGACGGAATAGATAGTGGTTGAATGCCTGTGCTGTGCATTGTTCTAGTCTGTCCTTCAAAACTGTATATAAGCTGGCTGTGAAATAAACTTGGGACTGTCCGGCATTGACTGGAGTCCTCTCAACTCTTTTCTGTCTTCTTCATTGTCTCTACAATCCGCACGGCCTCACCCAGATACCCAGCTGATTGTTGGCAGGCTCCAACACTAAATGATCTCAGGTTTTCCTGGAAACTACTCGGTTTGCACTTTGATTTAAAATAAATAAATTGAAAGTGCAGATTCTAAGCCAGGCAATGGTGACACAGGCCTTTAATCCCAACACTCCAGAGACAGAGGTAGGCAGATCTTTGTGAGTTCGAGGACAGCCTGGTCTATAAAGCAAGTTCCAGGAAAACAAAGGATACATGGAAAAACCATGTCTCAAAAAAGAAGAGGAGAAGGAGAAGGAGAATAGGAAGAGAATGAGGAAGAGGAAGAGGAGGAAGACGAAGAAGAGAAAGAGGAGGAAGAAAATGCATATTTCTAAACCCAAGTTGTTCTAAACACATTTGAATGTCTAATATTATAGCTAAGTGTCATTTTAAATGCTTTTTTTTTTTTTTTTTTGGTTTTTTTGAGACAGGGTTTCTCCGTGTAGTTTTAGTGCCTGTCCTGGAACTCACTCTGTAGACCAGGCTGGCCTTGAACTCACAGAGATCCTTCTGGTTCCACCTCCCAAGTGCTGGGATTAAAGGTGTGTGCCACTGCCACCTGGCCTTTAAATGCATTTTGGAAACTTTTCAAAATGTCATTTTAAAGCTTCATTCCTAGTTGAAGTTGCCACATTTCAAGGGTTCTCTAGCCTCGTGTACCCAGGAGCTACCTTTTTAGATAGTGTAGATTCCATATCTTTTCATCCACAGAGGAATTGCTTACCAAGTTCTTGGTTAGCTTATAACGGGCCCACTAATTATACTCCTTGTTTTCTGAGAGGTGATTTAAAAGTAGAGAACCACTAATTCTAGACCACTACCAAAAAAACCAAAACAAAACACATGGGAACAGCTCAGCAGTTTAAGGGCACTTACTACTCTTGCAGAGGACCCAGGTTCGGTTCCCATCAGCTCACAACAGTCTGCATCTCCCATTCCTGGAATCTAATGCCCTGGTTCTGGCATCCGGCAGGATTCTGGCAGAGTCCATGGCACCTATCAAAGGCCACACCACAGTCCCACTTGCAGCTGTGTGACTAGGTGCTGGTCAGTGTGGTGTACAACAGAGATGGAAGCCACCTTCGGATCACAATCTTACAAAGAAAGGAGGTGTGCTCTCACTGCGCCTTTCTTCTGTGAGCTGGAAAGCACATTGACTCCACTATTCAGAACTTACCCTAGAGGAGTCTGTGCTTCCGGCTCCACCCAGCAGCCACATCGACTCACTGCCTGGATGATCATGTAAGAGAAGTAACCCACCTTCCTTAGTCCACTACATTTGAGTCCCTTAACAAAGCAGCTCTCTGCCCTATTTAAGCCATGTGAGGAAAGATCAGTGAACCCCATAAGCTAGGATATTCAGCAAGCTATTTTTCTGTAAGGGGTCAGAAGACCATGTTTGCCTTCACACCTGAACTCTCCCACTGTACTGCAGAAGTAGCATAGGCAACTTGCAAATAAACAGACATGGCTGTATTCTAATAAAGCTTTATTTACAAAAACAGGCAGGGGGTGAATTTGGTTCATATGGCCATAGTTTGTCAACCTTTTGTCAATACCACTGCCTCCTCTTCCCCACAAAGGTGTCTCACAAACAAACAAACAAACAAATAGGCTTTTCGTAGCCTTGGCTTCTTAAAGGGGAAAAAAAACTAATCTATGTTCTGAGAATTATTTTGGCGTGATTCTCAGGAGGAACTGTGGGCCAGGAAGGGTGGCACACACTCCTGGCACTCTGGATGCAGAGCCAAGAGGACTACACCACATTTAAAGCAGAACCTGATAATATGTAAGAGATGCCAGATGGTGTTGGCTTTAAAGACATGAGGGGTCCTGGAGAGCAGCTGAGGCCAGGAGAAGACGGTGGTGAAGGTGCAGCCTCATTTGCAGTGGAGACCCCAGCATAATGAAGTTGCCAAGACCATGGGACAGCACACACATGCTATGACCACCAAGGAGAGTAGCAGATGTGGCATGGAGTTGGCCTGAGCCTGTGAGACACGCTGTGTACATTATGGATGGCACCAGAGAAATGGAGTTGCCCAAGCCCTCTGGAGCCCAGAAGACCACAAGTGTCAGATGGCAGACACGGAACTAGAAGATTTGGAGCTACACTGCTGGATATTGTTTTGTCTTAAGTTTGGAGATTTATGCCTTGGTTCTTTCCTCTTGGGATAAAAAGTATGTAATTTGTTTTTTATTTTACTTGAGAGACGTTGGACTTTTAAAAAGAAGTTGGATTTTTTTAACTGAAGCTTGGACATTTAAAGTGTTGAAATTTTTAAAGGCCATGAGACTCTGAGTCTGACTATGTTTTATATTATGATATTAACATGAGATCTTAGAGATAAACAAAAAGAAAGAGATTTGGTTTAATAGTGATGTGCTTACAGTATGCCAAGTTGACAAAAGTCAGAGAGGAAATGAATCATGTGTTTTATAAAGTTCTCAGAAGTTTTAGAAAGCCATGTCTCTGAGTAACTTAAAAAAACTACTTTTCAAAGTTTCAAATTAACTGAATTTTAAAAATGGAAATTCATTATAGTATTTTCAAGAGTTTAAACTAACCAGACTATCATCAACTTGAGAGAACAATACTGTTTATATATATATATGAAGATAAACTCAGACCCAGGAAGACAGAAGTTGCATGTTCTCACTGCTGTGTGGATCTTTAGATCTGTGTGTTTACACAAATTCCTGTAGAATCCAAGAAACTAGAAAGGGATCAGGTTTGAGTGGGAAGAGGGATGGGAGGGTAGGACAAAAAAGGATGTTGAGAAATAACACAAAGTATGTTTGAAAAAAAGATGTGAAAACCTTACTATTTTATAAGTTTCATATATATTCATATAAAGGAATTTAATTGGTGTTACCCTATACAGGGTATGACACCCCTCCCAGTAGACATAGGTTGCCAAATAAAGATGCCAGTGCCCGATGCAGGGTACCTCCCTTGAGTTGTTGAACAGAGATGTCACAGAGAAGCCCCAAACAGTACAGGATATTGCCACTGCTTCGATTGCTCATCAGAAATTGATGGTAGGACCCTGTTGCTGAGAACAACACACACAGGGTTCACAGTTCATAGGGAGATCAAGTTGGTACTAAGCAGAAAGCTTCCTTCTTGCCGACTAGTTTTTCTTACTAGAGGGTGCTGTGCAGCTGCTGTGGGGGAAAGCTATCAATGGTCTTCCTCGGCTGTGAACTCAGAGAATTACAATAATGACCACCGTGGCCAAGATATGCAGCGCAATGGAAGCACAAACGTCATGAGGGTATCAGTCACTGCTGTCTGCTTGGATTTAAGGCCCGACCTACAGGAAGAAACATACCTGGTACGGTAAATCTGGCCAAGAACCCATGGTTGGTGAGCTTACATGCTCACGGGTGAACCTACTGCTATTCTCCCACTAAATGCACATAGTATCAAACTGACTTCTAAACTCCTCTCTCCTGGTAGATTGGTGCAGCCCTCAGACCTCATCAGAGTGGTTTCTTTCTGCAGTGGACAGCAGTTAACACAGAAACTCACAACTGGTCCAAGTGCAGAGAACAAGTGTGAGTGGAGCACTCAGCCACAAAGGGGACATCTGTATCACACCCCCTCCACAAGGTTCACAGACTATTGAGGAAGAGGGAGGTGGAAAGATTTTAGGTACCAGAGATCAGGGAGAACAGGGTCTTCTGGGCACCACAGGTCCACTGTACTCATGAATTCACAGCAGCTGTGGTTGCCTGATCACGATCAAGCCCGTCAACATTCTCCCATGGAGTAGGAAGGGGTACATGGTCTCCCACCCCTAATTGAGGAGCTATAGACAGGTTTCTGGGGTTAGTAGAGTCAGTTTTCCTCAAGGGTGCAAACTTGGTAGGGTTTGTGCAAACTCCTGGTAGGCTGGCCATGTCCTCTGGATGGCCCCACACCCATAAGTATATGGATAGCTACAAACTAGAGTCAGAGGTTATTGAAAAGTGGTGGTGGTAGGGAGGTGAGGTGGATCTGGTAGGGGCCAAATGATCAAAATTGCATGAAACTGTGGTGGTATTGTGTTCCCCAAAATATTGTGCACCCTAATAAACTTACCTGGGGTCAGAGACAGAACAGTCACTAGATACAAAGGCTAGAAAATGGTGGCACTCACACCTTTAATCCTAGCATTCCAGAGACAGAAATCCCTCTGGATCTCTGTGAGTTCAAGGCCACATTGGAAACAGCCAGGCATGGTGACACAGGCCTTTAATCCCAGAAAGCAGCCTTTAATCCCAGGGGGTGATGGTAGAAAGGAAAGATATATAAGGCATGAAGACCAGAAACAAGAAGCATTTGGCTGGTTAAGCTTTTAGCTGGCTAAGCTTCAGGCTTTCGAGCAGCAGTTCAGCTGAGAGCCATTGGGATGAGGACACAGAAGCTTCCAGTCTGAGGAAACAAGACCAGTTGAGAAGTTGGCCAGGTGAGGTTAGCTGTGGCTTGTTCTGCATCTGATCTACCAGCATTCACCCCAATAACTGGCCTCAGGTTTGATTTTACTAATAAGAACTTTGAAGATTCATGCTACATGAAAGTCTCATTAAAGACAAATTTAAAGGATGAATAAGTTTGTGCGGCATCTAGAGATGACAGGAAAATGGGTGACCTGGAAAGCATTAGATTAAACAAAGCACCCAGACTCACAGAGACAAAATGGCATGTTGTCTCACATGTGGGTCCTGGCTTCTATGTACATCTGTAAGTGGGAGAGGAGTGGGGCACAGCTATGAAACTGGAGACCACAGACGTGGAGTTGAGCAGTGGAGGGAGGGTAACAGGACACAGGTGACATGAAAGCCTTAGGAGGCTATGGGGTATGGGAGAGTTCATGAGGGGGCTGAAGGGCTAGAGAAGAGGGGGTGAAAGTCGACGATTCTACCTGAAATGTCGTAATAAGACAGTGCATGCTAATTCATATTTTTTCAATAAAAAATAGAGACAGGGACCTGCTGTGGGATGTCTTTCTGTGTGCTGTGAATATGTGTTGCTCCCACTGGCTAATAAATAAAGCTGTTACAGTCAGGCGGGAAATCCAAGAAAGGTAGATAGAACAGAAAGGTGGATCCGTTGAGATGCGATCCAGCCACCCAAGAAGGAAGGTGTGAAAGTACTGGTAAACCACGAAGCCACATGGCAAGAGATAGATGAATAGGAATGGGTTGAATTAAGTTGAAAGAGCTAGTTAATATAAGCAGGAGTCAAAGCTCATACAGTTTGTAATTAATATAAGCCTCTGTGTAATTATTTTATAAGCGGCTGCGGGTGGGAGAGATTTGTCAGGACCGCGGGGCCAGGCAGGACGGAGAAATTTCTGCCTACAGGGACCATTTTTAATCATGCTTTAAACTGTATTACAAAGTTTACATATACACTCATGGTAGTTATAGAAAAAAGAAAACAGCACAAAATCTGTTTCAAAGTGGCAGTTTTTAAAAACTCAGTAGAACCATTACCTCCAACAAGCACAGTCTAGAGGGTCCAGTGAGGTTTATTTTCATTCTCAAACAGTACATACAGATGCAACCTAGGATGTTAGTGGACTTCATACTTGTGTTGTTTATCTAGACTTGGTATCTTTTAAGTCCTTATGTTCAGTTACAGGGTAAAATTGCAAAAGAAACAGGTGGGGAAAATGTTTACTGGCCACAGAGGAAGCTTTCTTCTGCCTTTTCAATTTTTCAGAACACAGAGAGCACTGTTAACATGGGAAACCACAGGGTGGAGGCACAACCCATCTGATGACAGACTGCAAGGGTTCTGTGTGGGATGAGTGTGTTTTAGCATCATCACTTAGCACATCATCAGTTAGCACGACATTCACTGAACTGCTTCTGTTGCCCGATGAAGGGCAAAGACTATTCCACACAACAGCTAGAGTTACTGTGACTAGATACAAATGTCACCTATCCTAGCAGAAGGATTACTTCTAATCGCAAACAAAAGAAATGATCTTAAGTCACCAAGAACTATGGAACAATACACAAAAAAGCTGAACAGGAATGTGGAGAGTGGAGCACAGGTTACATTTTAGAGCCCTTTTAATATGTTCAAATCGAGATGATTATTTACAGTGCTGGGGCCTGAACCCAGGCCTTCATGTGTACTGGACAAGTGCTCCATCTCTAAGCTACCCTTGCAACTCCAAGGACTACTTTATGTTTGGGGCTCTTTAATGTTGTGATACTTCATAAATCAAATTCATACTCTTTGCTAAAAACCAACTATTGTTTTGTCAACAATAAAGCACATTAATTTTCTTTGTGTCTTTCTCAATTAACAAGAATCCTTTCCTACAGTGTGTAGTTAAATTTAAAAGCCTAGTGTAGTTTGCTTATTTGAATCTAGGCTTATCCATTTATAATTCAGTCCCTGTTAGGGTACTTGTCTCTGTGCCCAGTTCTAACACCTCTAACCAGTTCTCTAACACCTCTGTGTTAGAGGTGGTACTCACCTCACAGAGCTGAGGAGTTAATATATGGAGCACCTAAGAGAAAGAAAAGTAATAGGCCATTCTAGGCCAGTAATCCTTCCTCTTCATCTTATGGTTCTCTTGGATCATTTAAAGGGACAGCTGGACTTCTATGCACAGGCGACAAATACCCCAAAGCAGTATTTCTAAAAGCACCAAACATTAATGATGTTCACCTGTAATCCAGGCTTCATGGGCAGAACCAGGAAGATGCAACTTTGAGCTACATAACAAAATATAAAAGTAAATTGAAAAAAAAAAAAAAAAAAAAAAAAAAAAAA
>CABHPQ010155480.1:0-44441 GCA_902168405.1 Peromyscus aztecus
TGTGTTTGAAACGTAAAATGGGTTCCCTTTATTGATTTAGAGAAATCATCTAGGAATATGGTGCTCTTACCATATGGGACAAGGAAGGAGTGACAATTTTCTCTTTGAATAAAAACTTTCTCTTGGTCAATCATGAAATATGGTTTCTCATAAATGAAGTGATTGCTAAAGTGGCATTTGAAGTGGGAGCTTCTTGCACTGCAGAGTTTGATAGCTCGGACTTGTGGGTTAGAAAGTAAGTATGTTCATTTCATAGAACTGTGGTGTCTCTTCTTCAGTCCATGCCTAAGCCCTTTGCTTATGGAAACAAGTGGAAAATTCATATTTGCCTTGCTGCTGCATAAAAAGTTAACCACTCTTTCTCTTAGCCTCAGAACCCTGTATAGTAAACACATTGGCCATTAAATTTTTATGAATTACATTTTTTAAATTTCAATTTATTTTATAATTTAATGATTGTTTTGATTACTTTATCATTAAAAGACCATGGTGGTTTCAGTATTCAAAAAGCTTTGGTTTATTTTACTGTTCTGATTATCAATAAGAGAATGATGTAGCAGTGGCATTTGTCTCGAAAGGTGAGATGTGAGGTGGGACTCATTGCATGATTCAGAAACAGACACGCCTAACCACTGAGTAACTCCTCTAAGGTGGTGATAGAGGAAACACACTAATCAGGGCTGACTAATGAAGAATAATGGGATGTCAGATGAAGAAAGACCTGTACTCACATATGCTACCCCTGTTTATGGCAATCAACTCTGCATTTCAAGTTATTTCATCAAAAGAACTCTAGATACTAGTCTAGATTTTTTTCTCTTCCAACTCTAAGTACATATCAGGCGAAAATGCTGCAAAATTCTGATTCCTTGCATAAGATATTAACCTTTACTAAATTAGCATGTACTAGAATAAGGATATAGATCAGCAGAAGAGTACTTGCTTTGCAAGCATAAGATCACTGGTTCATTTTCCAGTACTGCAGAGAAAAAATTTAAAAAGACACATCTTGGTCACCCAAGTCATGTTGGGTATGGGTTCCATTCATGGAGTGGGCCTGAAGTCACGTCAGATATTGGTTGGTTACTTCCTCAAGTTCTATGCCACTGGTGCACTAGCATATCCTGAAGACAGGAGGACCCCATTGTAAATCAAAGTGTTTGTAGCTGGGTTGGTGTTTACATTTCTTCTTTAGTAGCTTGTGGAGTACCTTCTGGTGTTGTGTTCTGTTCACTGTTTGTTGATTAGGAGTAGAGGATCATAATATTAGAAAAATAACTTTCAAACCATCATGTACTAAATCATTATTATTTTGAAAGGTATAATTCTCTTTTACAGAACAACATTTTTCTTTAGTTTTTTCGAGACAGAGTTTCTCTGTGTAACTTTGTGCCTTTCCTGGAACTTGCTTTGTAGACCAGGCTGGCCTTGAACTCACAGAAATCCGCCTGGCTCTGCCTCCCAAGTGCTGGGATTAAAGGTGTGTGCCACCACTGCTGCGCAAATAAATTTTAAAAAGAAAGCAAATAAGATTTTGTAGCATTGAATCTTGAACAGTTAATGCATCCAATTTAGACAGTAATTTACACATGTTTTCTTTCTGGTTAGCTTACATTCAACACATTGTGGTCTTACATAGGCGAATATCACTGAAGAAGATCACTCTTAGCCCTTGTGTTGGGTGCATACTAATGTTATCAAGTATTAACCGCTTTCTTAATGCCCATGTCTAAACCTGACTGTGTATTTTGTCTTAATAAACCCTGCAATCTTCTTTACTTAATAAATTCAAATTTTGCCTCGTAAAAGTGATACTCTTATAGGTATTTTTAAAATTAAAAGTACATTAAAGCTGAAAGGCCATTGGCTTAGAAGTGATATATGTAGTATTATATTGTTTATAACCTATGCTACAAACTAGAGCTTGGCTCTAATCACAGCTAATTCATACACCATTGTGTGACCTGGGTTAACGCCTATCTCCATTTGTTTATCAGCAAAGAGACAACAAAATAATAACACCTACTATGTAAGATTGTTGTGAAGATTAGACCAACAAATACATGGGAAGTACTAAAAAGAGGGCATGACAAGGTAAATGCTTCAAAGTGTTACTTATTTTCACTTTACTGGAATGTGGAGGCTTGCTATTCAATTATGCAGGTAGTCTTATAGTGCTCTAGGAATAGATTGCATGCAATGAAACATGAAACAAATATTTTTATGTGTGTTGTGATGCTGAGAACTGAAGCCAATGTATTGTAAAGGTCAGGCAAACATTCTATCATTGAGCTACATCCCAATCCTCAAAACAAGTATTTCTTTAGTGCATTTATGTCAGGTACTGCCTAAATTCTGAGTATATACTCAAGGAAGAGTAGATGCAGTTTCTAGTTTGAAGGGACTACATTCCAATGAAGCAAACTGTTTGTATTATAGTAAATTATATATATGTGTGTGTATGTATGTATTAATGGCCTTATAGAAAAGAAAGTGGCTGTAGGAATGGAGACTAATGGGAGATACAAATGTTCCTCTATTTAGAACAATGTTAGTGTCTCTAAAAGCCCAAAGAAAGTTGAAAATATTTAGCTGGGCAGTGGTGGCACACCTTTAATCCCAGCACTTGGGAGGCACAGGCAGGCAGATCTCTGTGAGCTCAAGGCCTGCCTGGGCTAGAGAATGAGTTCCAGGAAAGGCACAAAGCTACACAGAGAAACCCTGTCTCGCAAAACCAAAATAAATAAATAAATAAATAAATAAATAAATAAATAAATAAATAAATAAAAATCAAGAAAGTTGAAAATACTGAGTGAAAATGCACCTAGAACACCTGACCTACCAAGCATCACAGCTTAGAAATTCACCACACTATAGAGAAAAGATTGTCAATCTTCACGATTGCCTGTCTGACTCAGGGCTGTGCCTCCCTGTTGCTGCCCGGGACGTCAAGAGAATATTGTAGTAAACAATGTTAGTCTAGGAAAAGCTCAATGTTCACATCTCAAAACATAGTTTTTACTCAATGCATACAGCCTTCTCATATCATCATAAAATGAAGAAAATTAAGTTGAATTACCGTGGATATTAGGACAGGCTATTTTTGATGGAGTATTCAGGACTCTCTGGAGTAGTTACTATTTAAGGATAGATGTGAATGAAGTGAGAGAATAAATACTAAGGAAATCAGAAAAGAAAGAATTCTAGAAAACAGGAACAACAGAATAAAGACAGGGAGGCAGAGCCCGATTCAGTAGTTGAGGAGCAAACAGAGGGGCCACGTGGTAAAAGAAAAGTTTTATGTTTGGGGATGAGCTAGGGGTAGCCAAATGATTTGGGGTTTATATAGATAATAGCTACATTCATCAACTCAATGGAAATGATGAGCATCACGTCAAAATGCCTTAAGTGTAAAATTATAAAGAAATTATATCTAGAAATAAGGAAGATTTTTGGATGTCTAGGGGACTATTTTAACAAGGTACTATAGTATGCTCTCCTTGTGGTACTCGGTACTCATTTTGCAATATGAAGACATAGAAACTTAGACAGCTGTGTAGGGCTAGTTAGTGGATTCATATGTAGAACAACATTTGTGGAGAAAGGTTACTCCTCTTCCTAAAGGGAACATATATCTTTTTTCTGCCTAAGATCAAATGATTAGAACCCAATAGGAGTTGTATGCATCATGGAAGTAAGGAAAGGGGCAGGATAGTGGATATAGAAGGGGACAGATACTCCAAATGGAGAAAAAGTATGTACAGGGATTGGTATCAAAGGCCAAAGTAGACTGAAGATGAGTGAAGATGAACACTGTGTCTAGAAAACCACATGTATCACCAGGAATATTTCCCAGTGCCAAAATCTGTCAGTGGTAGACAGAATGGGATTTAACTGGCAAAAGACTTAGGTCATATCCCTCCACAGATACACAAACGCGTATGTGAGATGTTCACCACCCTTGTATCCTCACCAGAGACCAAAATTACAGAAGTTAAGCAGTGTGAGGGAGGATGAATAACTCCGAGTCAGAACTCGTTCCAATCTCTCTATCCCACACAGTTAGCTTCACAGTTTATGTGAAGGGGTTGGTTATATTTGTGTTAGCTTTGTAATCGAAAATCTGAATTTGACAAATTAAGTGTCAATGACGAAAATTAGTGGAAAAGAACACAAAGATGAGATTTGATACTTCATGGCTAGATGTCTGACTGGAATAAAGAAAAATTATTTTAAGGTTATTTTCTAAGATATTATATACATATAGCCAAACAAACAAGGCACAGCAAATCAACTAAGGACTCAGAAGTCATTATCTATAAAGAATAATTCAAATAAAATATCATCTGGATCCTGTTTCCACAAAGTATAGATTGTTCAACTGTTTCTTTGGTTTAAAGGTAATTGGTTTTCTCACTTAGCAGCATCTAAATTCTCTAAGCCCTTCCCAGAGATACGGTCTCAGATCATCGTCTGTTTTGTTCCTGGAAGTTCTTGTGGGAGAATTAACATTTACAAAAGACTCATCTAAGGAACACTGTGCCACTCTCCTAGGCAGCTACAACTCAAGCTAAATAGAAGTACGTATGCCTACATGCCCACATAAAAATATGTCTTTATAAGAGTCAGTGACCTGCTTCAGCTTCAGTTATATTCTAAGATATCTTTAATTAAGTACAAGAAATTATTATATTAAATTCTATAGTATTTTTTGCAAAAATATTCCTGGTGGTATTCAATACATTGGTGCTTCATATGAGACATTGCTTTATCCACTTAAATGACAGATTTCTACCCCTCTGCTGATTTTTTCTTTTCAGTAATGAGAACTGTGTGACTTTGCTTCCCATGCTATTCTTGCTTCCAAAGAGCACAAAATCATTGTTATAACTCTATCAAAACAAATGTCTTAAACCAGATCTAGAGCACACTTGATTTTCCACTTTTTCTTACATGTGCTTACTGTTTGACTAAGCTGTCATGTACTTTGGAGGAGAGTTCTTCCCTGAGGATCAAGCTCAAGTCATCAGGCTTAATGTCTTTACTGCATGAGCCATTTTACCTACTCTTATTTCTCAATTTTAACAAATCATCTGTCTGTCTATCATCTATCTATCTATCTATCTATCTATCTATCTATCTATCTATCTAGAATGGCCAGCTTCCATATATATGTACACACACACACACACACACACACACACACACACAGAGGAATAAATTCACTAATGGCAACATCTTTGCTTACCCAGACAACTAATTCACTCACTAGTTTAACAATATTGGTCAATGTGTAATATACATCCCAATAAACTGACCAATAAAAAGCATTGCTTTATTATTAGAGTGATACAACCTCAGGATAATTTTAAGGGCTTCCAGAAATTAATCAGATTATTATAGACATCCGTGTTTTACCTAGCATTAAAGAACTTGGTACAAGCTAGGGTGTATTTAAGCAGTGATAAAAATCATCCCTGACTAGCCACAGTGGCACTATACCTCTGAAGCTTGTGGCACCAGATGGTCATTGTTGTAAAATTGCTAAGTGTACAGAAGGACAATGTAATAATTTGTCGGCTGATAAAAATACCTGTGGTCAAGTTGCTAACTTTACCTGTCACGCAGTGCAGGACATCTGCTATGGTCTTACAGGAGACTCTCCTGACCAGATATTCTCTAGACTCTACTTTCACTCTTCCGTGGACCGTGACATTCACAGCTGATTCATGCCCAGAGTGAAGGCTTTTTCATTCCATGGCATAAGATGCAGAGAATGATTTCCAAAAAACGGCAAAGAAGAAGTATTTGAATAAAAAATGAAATTCTTCTCTAAGAAACTTTTTTGTCTCTCTTAGAGATACTTTTAAAATGATTAATGTTGCTTTATATCCTACAGGAGTAACCATCAAAAAACAAGCAAACAAACAAACAAACAAACAAAAACAAGCCTAAATTCATGAATTCTTCCAGTGGAATCTTCAAGTCTAATATTTTCTTCTCTCCTCTTTTCCTTGTCGTTTTAAAATTTCTACTAAACTATTAACTATATCATTAAATTTGATGTTATATACTGTTACAGCTTTGTGTGTGAGTGAGATGTGTGTGCCCGTTGAGGTCAGAGGTCAAAGGTCAACATCAAATGTTCTCTTTCTCCATTGCTCTCCACATTACTTTTTGAGGCAGGGTCTCTCAATAGACATGGAATTTACCAACTTACTAGACTGGCCAGCTACCAAGCTCCAGGGAGTTTCCTGTCTATACATCCCTATACCTCACAACCACGATGCTGGGGTGACATGTGCATGATACTACTCAGTTTTCATTGTGGATATTAGAGTGGAATCAAGGCCCACTGAAATGTCTCCCCCAGGCTGTGTAGTGGCTTTTGAGTGGCCTGAATAGAGGACAGACATATTGTGTTTATCTTTCAATATCTTTAAACAGATACCTATTTAAATCTGTTTACATACCCATAGTCCTTGCTTTTGTAGAAGCCTGTTCTCATAGTGTTTAAACAAAGTCAAAGACTGTCCTCTCATTTCCTGCATCTTTATCTATAGGTATACATATATAGGTATGCATATACCCATGTATATACGACCTTAGAGTTATATAAAGAATTTATTTGAATTTTAAATGTAGTATTTGTGAAATAACAAAAGAAGTCATGAGATTTTGTTAGCTGAGTCTGGTATGTCTTGGCCCAGAGTTATTTGGGAGAGAAGTACACTTTCCCTTGAAGAGAAATGCCCAATGAACATTTTCAAAAGAACTCAAGTTCAAAATAAGATGTAGTATTATTAAGTGATAACATCTCATTGTCAGAAGAAGTGCCACTTTTTAAAGGCTGTTTAAGAACAATTTTGCCTCAAAATCCAGAGGATTTGGGGGTTTTGTTTGTTAGTTTGTTTGTTTTTTCTTTCTTTTCTTTTTTTTTAAAACTATATTTTGTTGTCTTTTTATGTTTGGATGAATTTTTAAGTAGACAAAAGTCTGATACATATATTGAAAAACTTCCAGTAAGTAAATATGTATATTGTTCACCTGTATTAAGTGATTTATTGACTTGAATACATTGGGTTGGGAATGTAGCTCAGTTGGTGGAATACTTGCCCAGGTGTGCACAGCGACCTGGGTTTGATCCCCAACACCATTTAAACCAGATGTGCTTGCTGGTAATCCTAGCAGTGGGAGGTTGAGGCAGGAGGATCAGAAATTCAAATTCTGTTGACCATCTACTGATGGGCATACAGCCTACCGTTAAGAGCAGTTTATTTCCCAGAAAGACTCCCTTGGAGAAAACTAAATGTTCATTTGCAAGTGGTTATCAACTGGAGGTAGCTTTAGGGTTAGGGATGAGAGCTTGTGTCCACTTCTCCTTTCAATTCTAGGACCCCATCTGGTGTAGACCCCTGCAGGCCCTGTGCATGCTGCCTGAGTCTCTGTTGGTTCCACTGATTTTTTGTTTTGTTTTGTTTTTTTGAGAGAGTTTCTCTGTGTAGCTTTTCGTCTTTCCTGGAACTCACTTGGTAGCCGAGGCTGGCCTTGAACTCACAGAGATCCGCCTGGCTCTGCCTCCCGAGTGCTAGGATTAAAGGCGTGCGCCACCACCGCCCGGCCGGTTCCACTGATTTTAAAAGGCCTTGTTTCCTTGGTGTGCTCCATTCCTTCTGGCTCTTACACTCATTCTGCCTCCTCTTCTACAGGGTTCCCTGAGCCCAAATAGGAGGGATTAAAAAAAAAAGTGCATCTGTGAAGACACAAGGACAACTTGCCCAGGACAGAGGTTCCTTGCAGTACTGCTAAAGTGACGTTTCCCTTATTCCTCATCAGGAATCCCTACTTCTTGCCCCTGTTCAATTGAGCCCTGGGATAACTGGTTATGTAGTCCAATCAAGCAGTGTTCTTTCCTTTCCATATATAATTTTAAGAGTCTGTGTATGCTACAGGAGATTCCTTTCTGTTAAACTTTTATAACCAAGTAGAGTGAGAGACAATTAAACAAAAAAATTCTTTTACAGCAGACAAGAGTCATAACACCATGAGAGCCCAGAGGTGAATGGCTAACTTGCTTTATGGGGATTAGAGAAAGCAATTTGCAGATAATGTCTCAAGCAAACATATAGAGTCTTACATTCTGTTTACAAGAACACACTGCCAAATATATTTTATTTGTTTTTTGAGATAAATAAAATAGTGAGTTAGGCAATGTGCCAGATTCTAAAAAAAGGAAAAAAATAGACTTCCTTAAGTGGGGATTAGTATTTGTAAATGGCTTGACTTTTCTAGAACAACAATGACACATAGTTTAAAGATGTTAATGTTTTTTCCATCTTTGATGTATTTCCAACACCTGGCTTATAGTTAATTCCAAAGGGAAACTTTCATTTATATGCTTGACTGAGAAGAAAATGTGTCAGCTTACTTTAAAAAAATACTGGTGTTAGTCCCTGTCCGGCAGTTCATTTAACTTAATTAAACCTGGAAGCTCGAGGAGGCTGAGAAGGATAACTCCTAATTTTGCCTCTTTATACATTTAAACAACTGGACATCCTAAAAATCCCGTCATGTTAATGTTTTAAAAAGCAGTTGAAGACAATAGCTTTTAAGTCCTTACTCCTAGAAAGTGCTTATAAATTATTCTTGTTGTTGCTCTCTATAAAAAAATGTATTTGTTGCATTAGTCGCACGAATAGTCTCCACACTAGCCAAGACTTGTCAGACTGGTTCTCTATGGATCATCAGTGACTTCTTTCTTCACCTCACTTTAGCCTACAAAGCCACGGGTGAGCTGATGCACACGCTCAGTCGCGGACCGGTCACCACAGGACTTGGATCTTGCTAGTCAGCGATGCATCGGTGAGTCCCTGTCTCCCTTCTACCCAGTAACTTGTAGTCTGCAGTGGTCTGAGGCACCCAAGACTCTTGGGTCTCCAGATGACTATACTTAAGGCTTTATACATGGCATCGTGTCAAGTAGGTTCTTGTTCTTTCTCTAGGAGTGTTCCCTCTCTCTCTGTTCATGCTCCAAAGAGTTTTCCAAAATGTAAAGGAGACAGTAATGTACTGCTATGCTTAGTTGGCTTGTTTGGGGAAGAATACTATGTTTTTCTGGTTTAGGCTTTGTGGGTCTTATGAGAAAATATACTCATTTCACAAAGTATATATAAGAAATGTAAATGTGAGCTCATGTGGGTTAAAGTTGTTTACTTCTCTAAGTAGTCTAATATTAAAAAATATAAAATTAAAAAGTACAAAATTTTGAAAGAATAAGAAGCAATTTCAGATGGCTGCTTTGAATAGCTAAATTGCCATAATTAGATTTTGAAAATAAATCTAGTGATGGCGATATAGTAGTTCAGGGGTAGAGCATTTATCTGGCTGGTCAGAGACTTTGGTTTCAATCCTGAGCACCACAGACACATCAAATTCCAATATACCTGGCCACAGTAAACGTCTCTATTGTTTTCTTTCAATGTCAGAACCTAAATAGTAACACAATTTTAGTCTACTAATTTGGAATCAAAATAATCTTATTTAATTTTATATTAAAATTCATTTTCTTAAATATGTTGATAAGTCCCTTTTGTTTTATACTTGATGAGTAAGTATCTTTAACACTTTGAAAAGAAAATATAAAAATTTCAGTGAAATCTGTGCCTTCACTGCATAAGGAAAAAGCCTGATTTTGTCACTGGTAGAAATTCTACATGTATTTTATAAGAAGTTGGATATTCTTCTAATATCTCAGAGAGGCAACTAAGAGCTACAGATCTTGCAAATACAGTGATATCTGCCTTTTATAAGCATTTTTGATGACCATGATGCCTGTTGTATCTTTTCTTCCACCTTTCATTCACTTTAAGAACCTACTATAGCAAATAGTATCTCAAGAAAGTCTCTATCACGTTCACCATACTAGCTTCCAGATCTTGTCTATGTTAGATCTGATGGATCTGAATTTGATTCTAAACGCATAGAGAAGCTGCAATGAAGGAAATATTACAGTGAATTCTGTAATTTATCTCTGATTTAAAACAGAAGATGTGCTAATTTTCAAAAGTCCTGTTTCAGAATAGATGAGATGACCTCTCAAGTAAACAAACAAAAAAATTCCAAACCAACTAACAATCAAAAAATCTTCCCCATCTGAAGGTTTCATGACTTATAAGCAAACCTGTGAGAATGGGGGCAATATTGGATGAGATATCAAGGGACTGGGCGAGGTGGAAAGGGACTGGGCTTATTACACAAATTTTCAACAGGGTTGCTCTGAAGACATAGGAAGAAATATATGTTGATAATTTCTGTTTGAGGACTTTGGCTTATTACTAGAGCATAGAAGATATAGCTGGAGAGTTGTATTTTCTTCACCTTCATCTTTAGCCAAATTCTGACAGCCTTCTCCCCATTCCACCTAAATGGGAATCACTATTTAAGAAATTTAAGGGTAAGAAAATAATTTGGACTGGGTAAAGATTTTTCCTCTTACCCTTCAATTTTCTTCAAATAGTTATGTTATATTATTTTTTGAACATGAAGAAATCAACACATGGGTTTTATAAACACACACAGAAGAAAGTCAACTAAATCCTCACTGTGTAAGCTTAAAGGAGGAGGCTTGGGAAGAGGAGAGGATATTTCTTAAATATTTTTATTTTCTTAAATATGTTTACCAGTAACTGATGATAATGAAAATTAAAAGTAAGTGGATCAAGCTTATAGGGATTACTGTCTAGACTTTTTAAATAGCTGAAGGTGAAATGAGTACTATTCAAGTGAAACAAAATATACAACTTTAATTTTTACTTACAAACTACTTCTCAGAGAGTAGCCCCTATACACTCTCCCATTAGAATCAACAAGTACTTAATAAAAGTAGAGTTATTTGGCCCCATGCCATAAAGCCTAATAAATCTGGGGTTGGAACACATGTTAAACACTTGCCCAAAGGAAATCTCAACTCCCTTACATTTGAGAAAAAAACAATATAGTGTAGACATGAAAAAGAAAGGAAGATGTGAGGCTGAAAAAAAACCCCACAAAGCATGAGTGAAACAGTTGTTATTAAAAAGAATCACCCTTTGCTTTGTTTCAATTGAAATAGTTGTGTCTCAGTGAGAGGTGCTCTCTCCCTAGTCACCTTTCCCTTCAAGGAAGATGAGCACTTATTTGTGCAGCATGGTGATGACTGCAGACAGAGGTCATTTCAGAAGGGATGGAAACTGGAAGGAGGGGGCAGACATATTTGAATAGCTCATGTCCTACAGGGAAAGCAGGTCTTATTTTTATCTTCAAAATAGGTTTGTTTACAGGAAAAAACTTCACTGTAGAACTGCACCACACCCAGAAATTAGTCAGTAGTGACATTGAAAGGGTTTTTCATTGACAGGTAGGTTCAGAGTTGCAACACGTCTGGGCTACAAGGGTTTAACATGCACTCATTTCTCTTTCAGCTAAAATCAGTGCTGTCCATAGAAAAGGCTGTAGTAAGTTCTCGTTGGGATAAGTTCTATGTGGATTCAGATTGCATATCTTGTAAAATGTATCCCATTGAACAAGTGAATATAATAAATAATCACTCTTCTAAGTGGTTATTGTTATCACTCCTTTTAAAAGATAAGGTGGTGCGGTACAAATAAATGGTCCAGGCTCACTGTGGGATCTAGCACCTGCATTTGTGGTCTGGAAGTCCAGGCCCATTTACCTACAACAGAGTGACTATCACAGGTGGTTACTGAAGGACCCTTCAGTCATTGGAGAGCCTGACAGAAATGGGAAAAAATCCCCATATATCTACATGTATAAAATATAAATACATAGGTCAAGAGACAGATGGTATGTAAAGCCAACATGAAATTGTCTACACATGTGCTGAGGAGAGGCTGGAGTATAATTTGACTTTCATGTATGGGTCTCTAAACATCTTTAAAGAATCCACTATCTTACTAATGTCTAAAATTTGTCTTCTATAAAATGAACATGTGACCTAATTTCCCTATTGTCTTAAAGGTGACCAGTGACTGTGAGCATAGCATTTAGATTACATCATTGTTTTCCATAAATGAGTTCATTGGTTAAAATTAACTGTGACTGTCTTTTCTTCTGAAATAAGATTGGTCATTTTAAAGAGGGAACAATTTGAAACATCAGCACTGAGTTTTATACCCAAATTGGAAAGCATTCTATACTCAGCAGTTGTGGAATAGTTCTCCTGAGATATGTGGAAAAATGGGTTCCATGGATGTTTAATGACTCTACCAGTGTTAGTGTTTTGAAGAACTATATTAATAGTTACTGAGGTTGGGTGGGGTAGTATTCAAGAAACTGAGGCTGTAGGATTGTTTGGGTTCAAAAGTTCATGGACATCCTGGGCAATATAGTGAAACCTCAGCTCAACAAAACCAGAATAAGATAGAATTCATTCCAACATATATTCTGGGAGCTACTTAATTGAAGATAATGGGCGGGAAATGTAAATAATCTCACAAGTCTGAGATCAGCAGATTAGGGATCAGGAGGACTGAAGGCTGAGAATGAAAGTAGGCTGCAGAGGCATTAAGACATCATGCCAGGACCTGCAAGCCTGACTTTTCTCCAGGTACATACATGGCTTGCGTGGGAGAGTGAGTTCTCGGGGTTTTCAAATAGTAATTCTAAGATAATAAACTAGTTTCAGGGAAATCCAAAACACCACTGAAGCATCATTAAATTTTATCTTGCAAACGTCTCATCTGAAGATGTCAGGTGACATTCGTATTTTGAAGCTGAATAAGCTAACCCAGAGGGATTGTGCACTTTGTCTAAAGTTAAACTGTGAGTCAGCACATGACAAAATAATAATTGCTATTATTTGAGTATACTATGTAACAGTTACCATCTTAAAACATTACTTTGTGTTTAATCTTTATAACAACCCATGGTTGTATTGCACCCATTCTATAGATGGGGAAATGGAGGCTCAGAGACATATCATTGTTTTTCAATCGGTAATAAATGACAGAACTGAAAAGGAACACAGGTCTGTAAGACACCAAAACCTACATTTTAATTGCAATACTGACCCATCCTTACTGGGCCTTTCTGTTCATCTATGTGGGTCCTCTATGACCAGTTTAACTGTCTTACTGTGTTAAGAGACAGAAAAGCTGTACTTTGAAAGAATGATTCAGTTACCCAATAAATGTCCTCTAAAATTAGCTTCTGCAGCAGGAAACACGGAAATTCCATTCTACAAAGGGAACAGAGCAAGATTAACTAATTTGCATATGGCCACAGGAATAGGTGAGTCAGTCAGTACGAGAGATAGAATCTGACCTCCCAGTGCACCTGGGTACTGTGCATAGTTTAGGAGGAGAGATAGGTTAGTGTGGGCTAACTACATGGCCCAGGAACTGTTGTTATGACTAATACTGTTAGAACTTGAATAAAAATAAATGGCCCTCTTAAAAATTAACATTATACATTTATTATATACATGGTGATTTGAAATACCTACACATTATAAGATGGTTAAATTGAGCAAATGAACATGTACAGTGCTTCACATAGATTATTATTTTTTAGTGAGAACAGGTAAAATCTACCCTCAGTACTTTTCATGCATATGATCCATTGTTATTAAATGTAGTCGCTATGTGGTAGCTCTCTGGTGCTTATTCATCCTGGTTACCTGAAAGTCTATTTTATAAAGTTAGACCGAATATTGAAAGCTTGTCAGTTCATATGTCATAAAATGCCAGGAGGACGCATGCAGGGGGAATAAAAACACTCCCTGATAGACAGAGATTCCAACAAAGATGTTGTCATTTGTTGCCTTCTAGCAATCCAGTGAGAAAACTAATTTTAATATTAGATGGGAGTACACACAGGGAAACTGAAGATTGGTAGGACTGAGTCTTCCAAATCTCCGAGTCAGTGATGGGTGGTGGAATTGAAGGTTTAACAGGCATGTTCCAGCCCCAGCTCTGTGCTGTACTCCCCCATCTCTGTCATGCCATCAACCTTGGAATCCTAAGTCCTACCTTGGCTAGGGTTAATTTTCCTTGTCTTTTTAAAGAATTCATTCATCTTTGCATCTCAACTTTTCTAATCAAGAAAATTTCAAATCCAATTAATTAATATACACCTATAACACCGTAAAACAGTCATTCAAACATGCAGTACAGTCAAGCCATTGTTAATGACACTTGGTCATTCACTTCCTACTTCTGGCTTTGGGAATTCAAAGAGCTCTAACACTTGCACTGAACACACCTTGGCTAACAGGAGGTAGCTGTATGACTACTCAGAGCTTAGCACACGGTATTGACCTCAAGATGGATGCTTTTCTGCAATTATTTTTTCAAATCTAATTGCTCTATGCCTAAAGCAGATCTCCAGTATCAAGAAAAGAATTGCTGTGGATGGACCAGGTCTGGGAGGTTCCTCTGTCTTCCTTCCATAAACCCTCACGCACATTTGAGGCCACTCGAAGAGGACATTGATTTTATATTATGGAAGAAATAATGACAATGGCTGACAATCACTGAGTATTTAGTGTTTGCTTGGAAAAGTGCCAGCACCTCTATAAATGTTTGCCATTTGATGTTGGAAGATTCTTATGAACTGGGTTATGGCATTGGTTGAATTTGTTGGTGAGGAAATGTAGACCCAGGAAGGCAAGCAACTTCCTCAGGGTCACCTAATTAATGAAGGGCACTGTAAGGGACAAACCCAGGCTGTTCATAGCCAAAAAGCCCATGTCTTAATCTACTAGGTAAGAGAATGGAAACCATTAGCTTGAAGTTTCAGAGCTTGTAACAGGAGAATATTATTATTATTTTTGAATATATAGAATACATGCTTTTCTTAAGGTCTTTAAAATACACGTGAGCATTTAAAGGAGAATTTACAATAGTATAGAGATTTCAAAGTAAAATGATCTGAATATAATGCATCAATAATCACATTGAATGTATGTGGTCTAAATCAGTGGTTCTCAACCTTTCTACTCTTTAATAGAGTTCCTCATGAAGTGGTGACTCCCAATCATAAAATTAATTTTGTCACTACTTCATAACTTTAATTTTGCTACTGTTATGAATCATAATGTAAATATCTGATATGCAGGGTGGTCTTAGGTGACCCCTGTGAAAGAGTTGTTTGGCTGCTAAAGGGGTTGCAACTCACAAGTTGAGAACCACTTGTCTGAATACTGAAAGATTGGGCTGAAGTGGAACTCAGTGGGTAGAGGCACTGTGCCAAGCCTTGTGTCCTGAGTTTAATTCCCGGGGCACACATAATAGAAGGAAAGCACTGACTTCTGGGAGTTGTCCTCTGATCTCCATATGCATGGTGTGCATACCCTTCCATGCAAATGAGCAAATGTAATTTTAAAAATGTAAATGTGAATACATGCTGAAAGAGATTTTTCAGATGAGATTAAGAAAAGGAGAAAAAGAAGACCTATTTTCCTTCTAGAAGGAACCCACTCTAAATATGATAATATAGAAAAGTTAAACATATGATAGGAAACCCAAATATCAAGCAAACACTAATCAAAAGCTATATGTAAGTATGTATGTTAATCTTAGAGAAAGCAGACTTTAGAATGAGGAAAATGACTGGGCATAAAAGGCTAAACTGACCCAAAAGATATCAGTCCAGAATGTGTTTACCCCTGTTACAGAACAGAGGTTCAGATAAATAAGACAGTGCTGAAGGGTAAAACAGGCAAATCCACAGTTACTCCTGGAGGTATCAACTCTTCCCTATCACTATATGACAGAACAAGTGGACAGAAACTCAGGTAAGAGACAGAGAACCTGAAAACTGGAACAATTTGACCTTATCGACCCGTAGCAAACCCTCTACCCAAAAAAGGCAGAGTACCAATTCTTCTCAAATGCACAGGGAAACCTACCATGATAGACTCTACTGTGGGCCATAAAACAAAGGACAGTAAAATGCCCTAGAATGAACAGTAATGGGCATGGTGGCTTGGAGGGAACGTTGTGGGGATGGCCAAGGGCTGCAGTTAGAGGAAAGGGGTTATCAGATTGGAGCTGTGACCACCATTAGACCATGGCCAGGCAAGATAAGAGCCAGGGGTTTAGTCTTCAAAACCCTCATCTTTGACCATGTGCTCTAACGAGGAGACTCTTAATTGGGACTTTGCTGTTTTGGAATGTTACTACTAAATTTATTATTTGTATTTCAGAAATTACATCGCTACCAGAAGACATTAAATAAAAATATTCTATTAGCTCTCTTTCTGATACAGAATCTTCCAGAAAGTTACTAACCATCCATCTTGAGGTTCTTTTTTCCTAAATATGACATAAAACGGTAATTACTTTACCACAAGTATATCGCAGTCGTATCAGACTTAACTAGGAACCGCAGGGTAAGAATAACAGCAGATTATGTGAGAAATTTCATTTTGTTTAGTGTAAAACAGGTCTGGAGGCTGGCAGCTGTGGGAGGAGAAGGTGGTAATTAGGTGTCTAGGCTCTTTTTATAATGCTGCTCTACCAAAATTAGCACATATTTTCTAAAGCAGGAACTAATAAGGATACTTGATTAATTAATGTGTATTCTAGTTATGACATATAAGTCAGGGTTCTAGTAGATTTATTTGGTGTCTACTCATTCATATGATGAGTTTTCTCTCTCTTTCTCTCTCCTTCTCTCCTTTTGTGGTACTGAGGATTGGATCTAGGGCCTCAAACATTCTAAGTAAGCATTTGACCACTGGGCTGTCTCTCCAGACTTCATTTTATTTTTTAAAGTTAGAGACAGGGATTCATTAAGTTTTTCAGGCTAGCTTTTGCGTATTTGGAATTACAGGGCTATGAGATCAGGCCTGGCTTCAAATGGTGGCTTATATCAATAAAGAACACATTCATTCTGCAGGTTGTCATGTTCCGTAGTTAATTATTGAGGATTCTAGCTTCTGAGTATTTGGGATTACAGGCCTATGCGATCAGACCTGGCTTCAAATGGTGGCTCATATCAGTAAAGAACACATTTATTCTGAAAGTTGTCATGTTCCCTAGATAATTATCAAGGATTCATTTATTAAGGAAAAAGACAAATCCTTAAGATAGGTATCTAGAAGTCTCTACCTCCAGCAGAGTGATAAAGAGAAAGCGAAAGCGGGGGTGGGGATGGGTGGGAGATACCTGACTCTAAAGTTCAGAAGCTGAGTCACAGCTATAGATTTGGTAGCTATAAGTATCTAGATATAAATTAAAGTCATGGATGCTGCTAATTATAATTACTGGGTTCTTCTGATTAGAATCCTTCCCTTGTTATTTCAGGGTATTGATGTACATGGAAAAAACTATCTTATTTTAATAATAATTTGAGCATATTAATGTGTTATTATTAAAATGCTAATACTTCGAAGTGTAATTGAGTATGTAATGATCTACTTCACAAGTCTTTCAATCAATTTGAAATTTAAATTTTAGTCCACCTATGTTACAGGTTACTATTTGTAGCAAGACATTCATTAATTAGGTAAATTTACTTTGAACAATCATATAAAGATAAATAGGGCCCATTATTTTCTAATTACATGCTTATTGCTAAGATAATTCAAACAAGGTTTCAACATGCACAGGAGTTTGTACATTGTTTGGGGAATCCTTGGTGATGGGTTACTCTGCTTTCCTGGAAAATGGTGCCTAGAGCACAGGGAATAGCTTGTGTTCCACCTGCCAATCCCAATGTTAAGCTTTATCAGGGCATAACTTAGAAAACTTCAAAACTAGCTTAGAGAGCAAATAATTAAAACAAGAAGCTTTTCACAGATTTGATACTTAATTGATCTTTGTCCATACAATATTTTCAGGCTCTTTTATTTTGAATTGATGGAAAACACAATTTACAGTAGCTTAAAAAACACTGACTAGTAGAGAAGTGGTAAAAATGAAAGATAAAAGTTTCTTAATGTCCCTCTTACACCTGTTTCCTAAAATTAAAGCTATTGATAAAATCAAGAAAAGATGACTTGTATTCTCTCAAGTCTCTTAGCTTGCTGCAAATTAGGTAAAATTTTCCAATATTGTAGTCAATAGAAAAGCAGTACATTTGAAATATTATATGAAGACTGATTAATACATTGAAGATTGCTTTTAATGATGCTAAACATTATTTCTGGATTGTGTAAGATAGTTATCATTAATTTTGATTGATCTCAAAAAGGCACTAAGGTAAATTTCTATGTATTCCCTTAATTCTCAAGAAAATAGAGCATATGACATCATAATGCAAGAGGCTGGCTGGAATGCTTGGACTACTATGGTGTTGAATATTCATTCAGATTTCTGTTCCTAGTAAAACTAAGATCCAGGTCACTTGTCTTCAAGTTCACTGCCAGTTCACCTTGTCAATCAAGCTCTCCCAGGGGGACCAAAGTCAAAAGTCTAAATGGAGATTTGGTAGAAACATAGAAACATTACAGAAAGTGTTTGAATGTCTGAAGCTCCGTGTTAGCAGTGAAGGGAGGTCTCCAGCTCAGATTCCTCACCCTTCCTTCCATATCCCCCTCCACATACAGTAGCATAGGCATGCCTGATAATTCTTGCCCCACCCCATTTTAGAGGTACAGTCTCCCAGCTCTGGCTGCCATGGCATGCTTTGTTTGGCCTGCTGTAGCCAACTGTGACTTTTAAAGTTCTCCCATGCCAATTTATTATCTTGAATAGAAGAGTATGAGGAAAGTAAACATTGGTGGCACTAAAGCTTACAATAGATCAACATCTGTATAATCCTATGCCTAACTATTCAATGACATATTTTTAATTTCTTTTGCCTCATTTATCCATAATTATAAATTTCTAGAGGTAGGGCAAAATGTCAACATGCATGCCAATTTGTGGCAACCTAAGTTGTAACCTATAGGGTTGAGAAGTTTATAATGACATTGATGGCAGGGTCATATAGATCAGATCAAGTCCCCACTGTGGAGTCACTACTAGCATTTACATAAAACATCTATCAAAGTCTGATGCTACCACTTGCAATCTTGCCAGAATTACTGTAAAGAAATATCACCTGAATTTTGTGGTTGGTTAAATACTCTAGGGCTTGCCTAAGTTAATAGTTAATATATTATAGGGTTTTCTGTTAAAATAACTTCTTAGAATTTGTTTATCAAACAATATATTTTTAAAGCCTACTTTTATGTCTACTATTCCAAAAATCTTTAGTTATTTTATAATATGATAGTGTTTCTAATGCCATTCCAGTAATAATTATGAAAGCTTGGTCAAATCTTTTAAAATTTAAATTTGTATTCTTTACATACATTACATTCTGACTGCAGTTTCCCCTACCTCCACTCCTCCAGTACCCCCTACTCTCTGAAACTCCCCTCTTCACCAGATCCACTCCTCCTCTATTTCCCTTAAAGAAAAGGCAGGCCTCCCAGGGATATCAACTGAATATGGCATAGCAAATCACAGTAAGGCTAGGCACAAACCCTCATATCAAGGCTGGATGAGGCAACACAGTAGGAGGAAAAGGGTCCCAAGAGCAGGCAAAAGAGTTAGAGGTAGCCTCTATTCCTCCTGTTAAGCATCCCACAAGAACACCAAGCTAACAAACATGCAGAAGACCTAACTCAGACCCATGCTGGATCCCTGTTTTCACCTCAGTCTCTGTGAGTCCCTGTGAGCCCTGCTTAGTTGATTCTGTGGGTCATGTTCTCATGGTGTCCTCGCTGATCAGATATTTTTAAAACTGATTGAAGGGCTTTGTGTCTGAATGGTTTAATATAGCCCCTTTCCTATCAAATTACTTTTAATGAACTGTTATTGACACTGCCAGTATTGAGGGAAATAATAAGAGTGTTCTGCAGCTCTTTTTGTTTAGATGTTAATAATAGAGACTGAAGTTAATTACATTGCACAGCATGCTTTTTATGAAGGCCTAATAATGGTGTTGCTGAACACCTGTGCTGCCTTTTCCTTATGGATGCTGAAAAGAGATATCAGATCAGGATTTGCTTTTTCTTTTTTTTTCTCTGTTTGGGGAATGTCTTCTAGAAACCTATCAATGTTGTGGCATGACTCAAGGAAACGTCTGTATGCAAATACTTCTAGTACTATTTTCATTTTATATTTTTACTTATTTTGCCTTCTTCTTCTCTCCACAAATTTAATTTAGTAGCAACAGCAACAACAACTCTCTCTCCCTCTCTCTCTTACACACACACACACACACACACACACACACACACACACACACACACTTTTAAAAGTCATCTTAAATCAGTTTGGTACAATGTGGGAGACAAAAGTATTTATGATAAGAACACTTATAGAGCAATTACCCAACATAGGTCTTAAGTTAATCCCCAGAGCTGGAACTAAAAGCAGTTTTCTGAGATACCATTGAGACACAGAAGGAGTTGGACACACAGAATGGGAGAGAGGTAAAATCTATATAGCAGAATGTAGATTAATAAAAATATGGGTTAGTTTAAGTTATAAGAGCTAGTGGGACAAGCCTAAGGTAATGGCAAAGCTTTCATAATTAATGTCTCCGTGTCATTATTTGTGACCTGATGGCCCAAAAGAAAAATCAAACTACACGACACCATCACACAGACATACATGCAGGCAAATAAAATAATAAATTTTTTAAAAAGAAAAAAAACAGTTTTCTTTTATTTGTATTGATGCTGTAAAAATAAAATAGAAATAGTTGTTTGGCAAATAATGATAGTCCTGCTTTAATTGCAATTTCTTTATGAGAATTATTAATAATTATCATTATAGGGATTAAACATATAATTCAATCCACATAATAAGATTATTTTCTTAGATATTTCATAGATGTGTTCTGCACATCAACAAATGGAATAGAAATAGGGTTTTTTGCAATTTTATAAGAATAATTTGCTTGAATTTCTTCTTAAAAAATCAACAATGGCAATTCAACAGTTTAGAGCATTTATTGCTCTTGCAGAGAACTCAGGTTCAGTTTCTAGCCCCACACTATAGCTCATGACCATCCGAAACTCTATAGACCTGATGCCCTGTCTGGTCTCCATAGGCACCAGGCAAACAAGTGGTACTCATGTATGCATGCAAGCAGTCCACTAATACATTAAAAGATAGCAATGAAAACATACTATCCATCTCAGTGTTACTATTGCTGAGATGAAATACCATGACCAAAAGCAACTTGAGAAGGAAAAGGTTTATTTCACTCACAGTTCTCTATAACAACATCATCAAAGCAGGGAGGAGGAGAACTCAAGCAGGGCAGGAACTCAAGCAAGGCAGAAACCTGGAGGCAGGAACTTACACAGAGGCCATGGAGGGGTCTGCTTACTGGCTTGTTCCCCATGCCTTGCTCAGTCTGCTTTTTTACAGATCCCTGGACCACCAACCCAGGGATGCCACCACCCACAATGGCTTGGCCCTCTCAGCTCTTAGAAAAAATGCCCTGCAGCCAGTACTTATTGGAGGCATTTTCTCAATTGCGGTTTCCTCCTTTCATATAATTCTAGTTTATGTCAAGTTGATATAAAAAAGTAGGCACACTACCTATGTCTATGTATACCTTTTACTTTGTTTTTCCCTTGAGTACTTATGTAATTTTGTTTTAGAAATATCAGAAGGAGTAGAAAAATCAGTGTCCTAACAATACATGGTTTACTCAAAATAAAATGCAGCTGAAGCACCCATTTGCATGAGTGAAAAAAAGCAGGCATAATCATATAAGCCAGAGGTTCTCAACCTTCCTAGTGCTGAGACCCTTTAATATAGTTCCTCATGTTATGATGACTCCAACCATAAAACTATTTTGTTGCTACTTCATAACTGTACGTTTGCTACTGTTATGAATCATAATGGAAATATTTGATATGCAGCATATCTGATGTGCAACCCCCAAAGAGGTCTCAACCTACAGGTTGAGAACCACCACTGTAAGCTAAGCTGGTGTCAAACACATGGTAAACACCAAGCAAATGTTAGTTGATGTGTTGCTATTTTATTTTATTTTTGGCTTTTTGAGACAGGATTTTTCTGTGTGCACTTGGCTGTCCTAGAACTGGCTCTGTAGAACAAGTGAGCCTTGAACTCAGAAATCTGCCGGTCTCTGCTTCCTGGGTGCTGCTGGAGAGCTTCTCTCCAGGTCCCACCAAGCCCTGCAGTTCCACAACCCACGTATAAAATAATCACTCAGACGCTTATATTACTTATAAACTGTATGGCCGTGGCAGACCTCTTGCTAACTTTTCTTATATCTTAAGCTAACCCATTTCTATAAATCTATACCTTGCCACGTGGCTCGTGGCTTACCAGCATCTTTACATGCTGCTTGTCCTGGCCATGACTGGCAGTGTCTCCTCCTCCTTTTTTCTGTTCCCTCAATTCTCCTCTCTCCTTGTCCCGCCTATACTTCCTGCCTGGTCACTGGCCAATCAGTGTTTTATTTATATGGAGCGATATCCACAGCATCTGGGTGCTGGAATTAAAGCGTGTACCACCACACCAAGGCTGCTTTTTTTATTTTTTAATTAAAAAATTTAATGTGTGCACCCATGGGTGGTGTATGTGTGTGGAGGTGTGCATGCTCATGAGTGTGCATCTGTGGGGGCCAGAGGTCTACATCAGGTGTCTTCTTGTTGTAGAATATTAGTTAAAGATGTGTTACATTTGTTTAATGATGCAAAGATGGGTTGTATTCTTTTACGTTGCATTTGTTTAACTCTGTGAGGGTGTGTTACTTTGCTGTCTTGGCCTAATAAACACCTGATTGGTCTAATAAAGAGGCTTTTTGAAATAGCAGTTATTCTTAACAAGGTCTGACTTGCCTTTCCTTGTCTTCAGTATCTCAAGTTGTTTCCTGGAACTAAGGTGGACTTTGAGTTCATTGAGAAAGATCAAATACCATAGTATGGTATTGAAAAATGAGTTTTTTGCAACTTAATTTAGTCAACTTTGCTTCAGTTCCTGAAGAATGAGCAAGTCTTGAGCATGTGATAAGAATGCATACAGAGAGATGAGGCTCAGGCTTATCCCCAGGAAGGTACAAAGACAAACAAATGAAACTAACAAAAACCCAAACAAAAAGATGTCAATATGATGCTCAGGATGAAAAGAGCAACCAGAGCAGAGACTTTTTAAACCATCTCCTAAATATACAAAAGCATTTTATGGGTGTGAGCAAAGGATAGGCCCTAAGATACTCTACATGGTTGGCAATAGGAAGACCTTGCTAAGAGAAGCAGTGTGGAGTTTAAGCAGGTTAAGACATTGTTCATGGCACTTGTAGAAAGACAGTTTACTAGAACAGAGAGTGTTTCAGACTAGGGAGCCGGAAGAGAAAACTGTTATCAAGCTGTGAGTCAAATACTGGTGGGAATTTCCCGAGCAAGTTCATTGGCAGCAGAATAGGGGACAGATTTGGCACGACTCCAGATCATTAGTGTTGACTTATAGGCTATCCATTAAACAGCCACAGCAAACTATAGGGATCCAATATGGTTCATGATTTGTTTTTATATGGTGTTTTAACTAAGAACAATTTTCATACTTTTAAGTAATTGAAAGCCAACTGGAAAAGGTCATAAACTATTTTGACAGTTAGAACATATTTAAATATCGGTCTCTAGATATGAAAACATACCAGGACACAGCTGTGCCCTGCATTGATTCTGTATTGTCTGTGGCTGCTTTACGACACAGTAACAGAACTGAGTAGCTGTAGCAGAGAACCTACAGCCTAGCAAACAGAAAGACCTATCACTTTAACCTTCACCCCAAAGCTGGCTAGACTCTGGCTGAAGAAGCTGATGATCACTCTTCAGGGTCACCAAGTTATGGACATCAGGAACATGCTTGTGAGAGCAGCGGGGCTGGACTGAGCTGCCGAGATGTGGGAACTGACAACGTCAGCCCTGCTTATCATCAGGGAGAAGGAACAAGAAATTTGAGAACCACTGTTGCTCTAAACAGGGTGCTGACGGTGCTAAGTAGCCGCTTGTTCTGACAAGCTCTCCTGACAAACACCGCACTCCTTACGTAATCGCCCACAGCATGCCAGCAGGCCTGAGTGCTGTTCTGCCTCTCCCGCTCCCTCACATTTTGCTGTCACTGGCTTTCTTTCTTCCTTTCTTTTTTTAAAGCACTGCTCTAAAAATGATGTATTAAGAAGTGATGTGGACAACACAATGTTGGGTCTATTCCTTGTCTCCCAGCAATTTAAAGCCAGTCAAATGGATCTGTACCTTAACACCTGTATTTACTCACTTCTCACTAGCTATACGTTTCCCCAAACGACAAGAAAAATTGGAGAGCAATTTGGCGATTTGAACTTGTTGAAGGAATTAGAATTCAAAAAGTCTTCCTGAGGGTGAATTTAGGCGAATTAAGCTAAGTTTTGGAGGAGCAAAGAAGTGTTTGGATAGGATACCTGATACAGAACATGCACTTGATACAGGAACACCAACCGATATGAGAAATAGATTTATTTATCTGTTTTATGGATGTTTTTAGAACACTCTCTAACCATATCTGCTTTGGAGCAGTTTAGTACTGAATGACTTGCTGAGGGAAAAAGGAAGCTAAGAAATAATAAATTATACCTTAATAAAGGGGAGAAAGAAGCCAAGTCAATTGGCATGAAAACCAATGCTATAGATTGGAAAAGGAAGACACAGAGCTTCAAATGGCATATGTCTTGGTAATGTGGGCATCAATACTACTATTAATAATTTAAATGATTATGATAAATGCTACTGATTTGTATTTTTTTCACATGGGCATTCAATGTAATAAAATGACTTAACTTTTTTATCTCCACAGAGCTCATCAGGTTAGGAGTGGGGAATAACAATCCTTGTTTTTCATATAGAGAAAACATGAGAGAGTTGTGTGTCTACTGGGATAAAGAAGTTAATGACCACACGCAGAAATACACTCTCAAAATTGTTTGTCTATATTGCTTTGACTGGATTCTCTCTATCTTTGTCCCATGATATCCCTCTTGCCCCCTAACACCAAAGAAAGCATGCCACTCAGATATTGTAGGGATCAGGGAAGGAAGCTAGAGTCGTACCTTGACACAGTAGTGAAAAGAAGTACACACACACCCCCCCCCCCCAGACCTGATCTTCCTCAGTCATTTTTTATTCTTTATAAGCTCTTTTTTATCATTTTTCTTTTCTCTTCTCCATTTAATTCAAAAGACTATTTATTATTTAAAAAAATCTGTCATAAAACTAAGGCATGCATGGATTCAAATGAAAGTTTTGTTCATTTCTTATTCTACTTCTTACTACTAATAATTCAGCACCTCCTATGTTTTTATTATGCGTACACCATATAATTATCTTAAAAATTAGAATGTAAAATACATCTCATTCATATTATCATCACATTTTTTGCTAAATGGATAATTGGCTACTTTCATGTTAATACAAGCAGATTTGCACTCAACAACTTAGTAACTGCTTTGCTTGGATTTCTGTCTTGGATTTCTGTCTGTCAAACAAATACAACTTATATTTCTTATCTCAGCATTGTAACCATATATTGTTGACTATTCTATCCTGATTTCTATACATGTAAATTTATATTTTTTTATCTGGCATGCACAGACATTTGTTGAAAAACCTTCCCTCCCTGTACCAACCCCAAAGTCTTGCTTACGTCTGCTATATGCATGTCCTGTCTTCTGCAGCAGATGAATAGCAAGCATTCAGAGATAGACGGAACAGGAATAAGGCTGGGGAGCTTCTTGAGCACAAGTACGCATGGAAAAATAAGCACCCCATGGAAAAGTATTTTTATGTTATAGTAATTGCCATTCTAGGAACAGGTGTTTGGAACCCTACTCAAGGGAGAACCGGAGATCAAAGAGGTCAGAGAGAGAACACCGAAGTTTCCATGGCTACCATCCCATGGGAAAATCATAACAAGAAAGGAGGGAAACAACTAGAGTCCCTTGGGCCTAGACATTATATCCCATAACCAGCAGCTGGGACAAGAAGATGGTAACACCAATTTTCCCTACTCAGTGTCCAGGCACAAAGATGTAATGATGGTGCTGCAAGATCAATGCCATAATATTTCCTGATGGTCCTATATAGAAAGCAATGAGTTCTCTTTATTTCCATAAGTAAAAAGTATTTATTGCAAAGGCTTTGCAGTTTGCAAGAAGCTTCCTGCACTCACTGGGGTGTTGCAGACAGGAGGGGTGTTCTGTGCCTTATTGATAGGTGGAGAAACAGCATTTGAATGGTTTAGAACTGAGTCAGAGCTGGTAATGAAAATGCTGGAAGTATAATTCTCTTTCATGGGATTCAATACCCAGAATTCCTCCACCAGGACATTACATTCTCTCCATCTTCCATGTATCGGACGAGTAGCATTCTAGAAGGAAAGAAGCCCATTTATAGACATGAGAAATAGCTAATTAAAAAAAAATAGAAGCATTATAGCCCAAAGCCTTACCAAGCAGGGACTTTATTGTTATTATTATTATTATTTAGTATTTGAATTTGCTTACCAACTAGAATATATAATCTGAATGGTTGGCAATTTAATCAACCAAACAAAAGCCTGCTCTACCATCAGGTGTTAGGACCGTGCTTTGAGGGAAAGATGATGTCACATGGAAAGGGCTCCCAAAACATCATGGAAGCTTACCAGTAAATATTAACTCAAACAATAGGGTTTTTAGGAGGCCTTCTATAATCTTTTCCATGCACCCTCAAGGTTAGGTTTGGAATTTAATCATAAAATTAGAAGGCAAGTAGAATTAGATCTGCGGCATGTTATGCAGTTTAAGCTTTACTCTATTTTATAAGCCATTTAAAATTCTACTGCCTAGAAACAAACATTAAATGTATAGCTCTACAGCACTCTACTCTGTAGTTCATACAGTGTTTGTTGGACATATGATAGCTAACTCGTACAGAAGCCCTGTGTACAAGCCCGGGACTATTCTCATTATTTTACATATAGAACTTGTGTTTAGTCCCTACAAATAATCCTATGATATGGGGACCCTTGCTATCATCTTTGTTTTATAAATAAAGAAACTAAGGCATGAAAGAGTCAAATTATTTGCCCAAGTTCGGGTAGTCAGAACCAGGATTTGTCTCCGCAGCTGGGAACCAAGGCCGCACACTGCCATCTGAATGTTCAATGTTCCTAACTTGCCTAAAGTGTAGATGACGAATGTACTTCCACATAATCCTTCTGTTTACTTCTTTCCTCAGGTCACCTGTGGTGAGAGCCAGGAAGAGAACTTGTGTAGAGCCCTGGGTTATTGGCCTCATCTCTTTTTTATCCCTGATTGTCCTTGCTGTGTGTATTGGACTCACCGTTCACTATGTCCGATACAGTAAGTATGAGATGCCATGGTGTCACGTGATTTGCTCCAGCTGTTTCCTCATGGAACTTCCTGTTTTGACTTGCCTCGGGGTTGTTTCTTTATCACTTTGATTTATTTGCGTAGCTAAGAACACTTTAACTGTTTTGTTTTTCATTTTAATCTCCACAAAGCAAGGAGGATTCGTTCTTCCATCTTTAAGGGAACAGTGCTTCCTGCTAGGAATAGAATGCTACTTTTCATAATAGCTGATAAGCGATAAAGGGATCTTAAATAGGGGAAGACCACAGGTTACCTAGAATACAATGTCTTGAGTTAGCTGAGGTCACAGGACAACAACCTTATTTAAAAAAAAAAATCTAGTTCATCAAAATCTTAACATTCCAATGAGTGAATTAGACAATGAAATATCGTGGAAGGCTAAGCTCTATTCTGTACTAAGTAAGTTAGAAAGGCGTTCACAATGGTGGATTATTAAATACGTGCTCATGTTATTTAAAATCTCATCTTAGGATGTTAGTGATGACAGAGGACACAGACATGCTGAGGTTAATTATGAGGAGGTTCACTTTGTAGTTATAAGGTCTCTCACTGCCAGATGAACTGCTAGCTGCTGTTATTAAGAAGGTACCCAGGGGACTACAGAGCTATTCTTCCAGGATGTAACAACCCTTCTGAAGTTTCCCTGTTCTGTGCCTTGGGTTTTAATTAGTTAACTCAACTATGACCTCTTAGTTTAATATCTCCCTGAGTGACTAGATTATGTTTTGATATTGAAGACCTTGAAACCATAGAAGCTAATCACTTGATTCTAATTTAATTGGGAATCTGATGCAGTTGCTTCTGTATACAGAGAAAGGGGAATCTGTAATCTGGTTATCTTCTGTGACTGTCCACAAAGTACAATCTTGGTTTCCAGACCAAGGTGGATACATCTCTTTTGAGTGGTTTAAGGAAAAACAATGCTTAAAACATATTTTTTTGAGGTGGCATCTATACATACACAGGTCTTTAAAATTGGGTTATATTTTGATAATAGAAATTTCTCTGGATTATTTTTAATATAAGAGTTGCTAAAATAACATTACAATGCCGATATGTTATGAATATACTGAGCCTTATTATGTTTTAAGCATTGTTATTTCTGTATGCATGTGTAAGGCTATGATTTATTCATTTTTATATTTCCAATAATTTGAATATTCCTGGCATATATTAGGTCCATTATAAATGTTTATTTAATACTAAGTGATAAAAATAAATGACATATTTTTAGGATTATCTGATTTCATAAGAAACCCCTGGTAATGTCAGAGGCTTGATCACTTCTGTGAGAGAAAAACACTTCTTCTTACATTTCTTTTGCCACTTCAAAACCAAGTTTTATGAGATTATAGTTCTTACTCACAGTGTACACTGAAAACCAGGTCATGTTTTCCAATAACTGGTTCCTGTATCATACTGTTTGAATAATCAGATCAGAAATTGTAACACATGACTTCCAATGCCCACACAACACACCTGAATAAACAATGATTCTTGTATGTTGCTATTTTGTATGTGTGACATGTGATGTACCATCTAGGGGTGGAAACTAACAACCAAGTAGCTAAAACAATGAGCAGTCTGGAGCTCACATGCCAAACTCAATAGATGTGTTACAGAATAAAGACATGTGACTAGATTTGGAAAAACATCATTTTGAGCCTCACTTTATGAAGCTAGAACAGCTTAGAATTGTTTGCATAACTCCTGTCCTGTGCCTTTGGGGCTCTATTTACATTTTTTGGGACTGTGGATGTCAGGTGGATCTGTTAGTGAACAACATCACTGTAGGTTGTAAAATTACAAGCCTGTTAGAAAATTATCAACAAACTCATGTTCATCCATACTTTTAACATATTCAATAGTCATTAAATTACAAGAGATTGCATATAATGCTAGAAGTTGGAAATACTACTAAAGCTTAGTGGCCTGTTTAAGTCTACAGAGCAGAGTACAATATTGATTATGTAAATTGTTCCTGAGGATGATCCATATGAAAGTGCTGATCATGACCATGTTTGCCTCTTCAAATGACAAATTCAAATGATCTAATCTATAATTTTAAAAAAGCTATGCTTAAGCAAATAAAGGGGCCTCTCACCTTCTTGATAACATTACTATTTAACGTTTATTGAGTACTGGCTACATCAGCATCAACTTGGAACATTTAGAAATTCAAAAATCTGCATTTACAATTATTTTGTTTTGCCAGAATTCCCAGGTGGCCCATTTATTCATACATTACAGCTTCAGAAGCAATATTTCAAACTAAAGAACGCAGCTATATAGATAGCTATAGTTAACCACGAGACAGATGTTTCAAATGCAAAATAGAGCTGGAGAGATGTTCTAGTGGGTAAGAGAGTTTGCTGTGCAAGCACATGTATCTACGTTTGATTTCCTAGCAGGTCACATGTGTCAGTAATTTCAGGGTTGGGGTATGGAGACAGGCAGATCCTATGAGCTTGCTGATCAGTCAGCAAATAGAAAGAGAGCTTCAGGTTCAGGGAGAGATCCTGTCTCAGGAGATTAAGATGAGAGAGATAGAGAACCTCATCCCACCTCCCCTGGCTTCCACATATGTATGTAGTGGTATGTGCATGTACACAGAGACACAGACACAGACACACACACACATGCACATACACACCATAAACATACCATACTACCCAATAAGATAAAATAAAAAATGCAAAATAGAATAGCAGCAGTTTATAAAGATAGTTATGCTACTTTTCAATATTTCAATAACTTGAAAACTTTTCTTTCAAGCATGTATGTTTCAGGGACCTGCCTGTCATCCACGTCATCTTGGCCATTTAAGGCAAGGTTTGTGTAGAAGGAGAAGTAACAAAACCCCCCACTCTCCCTCGTCCCTCACTTTAGTTGAGATTGCTCGGAAGCCCTTGGACTTTCATTGCCTCAAGCCTATTCTTTCTCTTCATACACTGTCATTTGCTGCTTAGGCCTGCTAGAGTGACCATCCATTTCTCCCTCTGTCCTGCCAAATCCTCTAGATGGCCAAGGTATTACCTTTAAGTTTACCAGGATTTTAGCGCACAAAGGTTCTAGCCATATAAGACTGGCCATTTGATTTTGATCTTTGGAAGTCATGTAAAGGTGTAAGGAAAGAGCTGACTCCATGAAGTTGTCCTCTGACTGCCTCATGCTTCCCACGGCACTTATGCCACACTCACGTATACCATGCACACACATATTTTTTTGTTTGTTTTTTGAGACAGGGTTTCTTTGTGTAACAGTCCTGGCTGTCCTAGAACTTGCCTTGTAGCCCAGGCTGGCCTTGAACTCACAGAGATCTGCCTGCCTCTGCCTCCCGAGTGCTGGGAGTAAAGGAGTGCACCACCACCACCACCACCACCACCACCACCACCACCACCCAGCATATATATATATTCCCATAGTTTTAATGAGTGGCTATTTGTTTTGTTTTGCCTTTTTCATTCTAAGAAGCTACATGTTAAAGGAGGCTGTACTTTAGTTAGGCCTTGTCTTGAAATTCAGTCATATATTTTTTCTGGCTGTGTTATATTTTTTTGTCAACTTATTTACATTTCTGAGACTGGAAACTATTGTGGAATATTAGTTGAAGATGTATGACATTTATGCAGTGGATTTTTTTTAAAGATGTGTTGTATTCTTTTATGTTACATTTGTTTAACTCTATGAAGCTATGTTAAAACTGTGTGTTAAAGCTGTGTTAAAAGCTGTGTGCCTAAAAAACCTGATTGGTCTAATAAAGAGCTGAACAGGTAGGAGAGGGATAGGCAGGGCTGCCAGGCAGAGAGAATAAATAGGAGAAGAAAAGAGAAGAGGGAGGAGCTAGAAGAGGAGAAGGAGAAGAGGATGCCAGGGGCCAGTCACCCAGCAACACAGCCAGCCATGAAGTAGGAAGGAAAGAACGAGATATGGAATAGAGAATGGTAAAAGCCCAGAGGCAAAAGGCAGATGGCATCATTTAAGTTAAGAAAAGCTGCCTAGAAACCAGGCAAGCTAAGGCCAGGCATTCATAAGTAAGAATAAGCTGGGTGATGGACTCCCAGAGAGCAAAGAGTAAACAAAACAAAACAAAACAACAAAACAAAACCAACCGCAGGAAACCCCTAAATATAGATAACACTGCTTTCTAATGGGTTCTTGTAATTTAAATGAGGCATATGAATAGCCTGAGACACTAGTGCTTAGTGTTAGCTCCCTTTTCTGTCGGGGTTTAAGGGAAGAATGGGAAGGAAGAGGGGAGAGGAAAGAGCCCGAGTCTGGGTGAGGTATAGTCCATTTTCTTACAAATAACCATGTTCAATGGTCTTAGGTTACTGTTATATTTGTAATGCTTAGTACAACATCTCTCACAAAAATGTGGTAGGCATTAATATCCACTGAAAGTAGACACAAGTCTCCAACTCATTCATGTACAGGAGAGGAAGACTGCACTACATTAACTCTGCAGTAGGTCAAAAGACCAGGTGCATGAATTGGTAGCAGAGACTGGACACAGTGGCTAAGAAGCAGACAAGACATCCCCTAAACCCAGTTGGAGAAAATAAGTTCTGTGACAGAGGAATCCAGTGAGCCTATTTAGTGTCTATGAAGGCTATACCAGGTGGCAATTCTAGCTCCCTAAATTTCTATTTTCTGAATTCCTACCCTCATTTCCATTTCTAGAAAAAATATTTTTTTCTCACACTACATCCAGAGTTGAGTAGTTTAGTGAATGGGGAGGGGTCTACTTCTTTAATATAAAGTAATTCAACCCTGAGAAGCTTCTAAATACAACCTGATGTGCTCATTCAGATGACATGACTGCATCTCCTTTGGACTAACTAAAGAATGGAAAACACATGAGTAATTAACCCATAGTTCCCATGTGGTATTTGTACAGCACTCCAGAGCACCAGGTATTTCTCACCACCTTTCCACTCTATATAATAGCATGATGAGTATGTCCCTTTATTCTGAGATCACTCTGGAGCCTGGAGCAGGATGATGGAGCTGATGACCAGGGGTTGGAACATTCCTTCTTGTCTTAGTGTTTCAAGTAATCACCAAATGGGGTAATAATGATGCTTTATACATCTGATAAAGATTATGATGGGTTTCACCTCTTTCCTTGTAGATCAAAGGAGGACCTACCATTACTACAGCACATTGCCATTCACGAGTGACAAGCTGTATTCTGAATTTGGAAGAGAGGCTTCTAAAAATTTCACAGAAATGAGCCAGAAAATTGAAACTATGGCAAGTAGTTTTTTTTCCTCCATGTTTATGACACTGAGCATATCTTTCTGAAATAATCAATTGATTCCCTGCATATCTTTGAAAACTGATAGGACATCATACATAAGGGATCTGAAACAAAACTCATAATAGCTGACTTAGAAGACTACATCAGTAAGGCCAAACCAAGTAGCATCTAGCCATTGTGAATGTCCCTCCCACTCTCCTTTTCTACAATGTATTACTTTTGATCAACACAGTGCAGAAATGCTGGAGCTGTGAGGCTGACCCAGAATAAGGTTCTTTTACACAGACATCCATTCTAGGGAAGAGTCTCCGAGCAAAAGAATGTAGAGATTAAAACATTTCAGACCCATATATAAACACTGTGCTTTACTTGTAGACTTATCTAATGCATCAGTTTGGTACATACAAGGCATCAGTATTCATCCTGGGGGAGGAATTCACTAGTTAAGAAAATAGAAAACCAGCAGCACAGATCAAAAGAACAAAGGCCTGAGTGATGAATCTCCATTACTATATTACCTAGACAACAATTTGGAAGTTTCTTGGCTAGCCTGATAATTTATGGTATGACATGATGGAAAGAGAATTGAAGAGCAACTTCTGCCATGAGCCGTCAGTCAGTGACATGTCAGTGTGTGGCAGATCACTTTTCATTCCAGACAAATTTCCTTGTATGTTAATTCAGGTTTTAAGTTAATGTAATTTGCAAAAATGTCTCTTAGTTTCAATATTCTGAATAGGGACAGAATGGAAATAACCTGCATTGGTCTGCTTTGTTGCTGTAGTGAAATACTTCAATTAGTCTAGTTCCTAATGAATGGAGGTTATTTTGGTTCATGGGTTGGAAAGTGCTAGCTCAAAGGGTTGTATCTGAAGATGATCTTCCCTTCTTGGCAGATACGGCAGGGAGCCTTACCATATCACCACACTAAAGACGGAGAACACTTGAATAGTGAGTCTCTCCTGCTCTCTCACTCTTCTTCAGAGCCACCAGGATTCAATCATGAGCTCTGCCCTAATAACCGTATCTAATCTGACTCACCTCCTGAATGCCCCACCTTTATAAACACTATGATTTTTCACTCTCTAACTACATTACAATAGGGATTAAATTTTAGTGCGTGAAGCCCTGGGAAGCCTTCCAACCATGTCTAAACCTTAAACCGACCAACACCCTTTTGTGGAAACTGTGTAGCTCTCTGAGGTCCTGGTGAATTGTGTACTTGCGATGGAAACATCAAAGGACCTCTTCCCTAATGTTAATACACACGTAAAGTAAGAAAAGTGGGGGCTGGGGATTTAGCTCAGTGGTAGAGCGCTTGCCTAGCAAGCACAAGGCACTGGGTTCGGTCTTCAGCTTGGGGGGGGGGGGAGTCAACTGAGCTCAGAAAGCCGAAATGTCACTATATCCCTTGTGTTTTGGGTCATTTACCAAAATAAATTTTCTAAGATCCAAATTGATTTTATCTAAAAGAATATAGATCTTTAGTACCTTCCAAATCAATAATAATTTTGAAATACTTGATAAAAATAAACCCTTAAGTGAAAACATCCAAGTGAATCAGCAATACAAGGACATAACCATACTATAGTCACTGTAGCATCAGTTCTGGAACCAAGGAAATACAAGAACAGAACAAAAAGTTAACTCTTTCTGCAAATCACCAGTCTGCACTCACTGTGTCTCGAGAATATCCACACACTGAAAATAAGAAATCACTGAACTCTTTACTTACCCAAGTCCTGAATTTTCAAGTTTAAATTCACTTGTATGATTCATAGCCAGAAATAGCTTCACAAAGATACTTCTGTCATCTTACTAGAGGAACTTTGTAGCTGTGGTTGTTCAGAGCTCCAATTCACGGGATTTTCTCAGAGCGTTTCCAGTCTGATCTGGGCACTCAGTATGTGAGCACACTTAGTCACTGTCCCAATCTAACCCTGACACACATTCGTTCCTACAAACCCCTGTCACTTAGGAGAATTACTTCATTCCTTCTTCAAAACCATGTGTCTGAACAATTTCTTTTTGTCCTTTAAATGCTCAGGCATTTTGTCACAGTGATAGAAGTCTGAAAAACTAAAAGAAAGGCTTCATTTTCTTTGTCTGTCTGCAGTAAAAATTCTTAACTCAGGAAGCAGAGGGTGAACTATTTTAAGGAAACAGCATGCTCACTGTCTTTGATAGCCTTCCGAGCAGTGCGTGTTAGGTCCTCACTGGCCTCAATGTGGCCGTCATTCTGAATACAGAGCTCAGCTCCTGACACTGGGTAGGATGCCACAGAGGACGCGTCAGCTTCAGTCCATCGCAAACGTTCTCAATGTGTTTTGTTTGCTTGCTTGCTTTGTTTTGTATTTTAATTTTCTCTGGAGCATTGGATTAACCTGAAGGATTTCAGAAAACTGTTCTTGCTGATGCATTTTAAATGTCTTTAAACAGGTGAAAAATGCATTTTATAAATCTCCACTGAGGGGACAGCTTGTCAAGGCTCACATCATCAAGTTCAGGTGTGTAGACCGAAGATGCTATGCTGGATTTAACTTAAGGCAGAGACTTGTTTTAATGCTGAAATTTTTAGCTTGGTCACTGACAAATATGTTGTAAAATACTGGTGATGTGATGTGATTCAGTTTTACAAGCATTTATTTATTTACTGTATGAAATCCATGGGCTAAAGAGTACTTTATTTAGTCTCTAATTTGAAAATGAACATTTGTGAGATGCCTGCTGAAGACAGAGGTATAATAGGAGCCAATGCTATAGTGTGTGTGTGTGTGTGTGTGTGTGTGTGTGTGTGTGTGTGTGTGTGTAAACTAATCATCACAATTGGGAATTAATTTAATAGCAAGCAGTATCCTGGCAAATGAGATCTTTATGTCTTCATGTCTTCTATTACCCACCCCTTATCCTAGCTAATTTAGCCTATTTTCTTCTATTCTATATTTTTATGCTCCAAACATTTACTTAAGAGGATTTCAGAACTCTTATCAATTATTGCTGAATAGGCAAGATCAGAACATAGTTTTCTACTGTTGTTTTGTGTTGGGGACAAGGTCTTATTATGTAGTCCAGGTTTGCCTTGAACTCTCAATCTTATTGCCTCAGTCTTTGGATTACAAGTGTGTAATTACCTGTCAAGCACAACATTTTTAAGTAAAATGCTACTTATTGATTTTAAAGAACTTATTCTAACACACATTATTTACATTTTTCATAACCAGGGTAAGAACTGCTGATAGTATTATTCAAATGATACCATTCTGAATTAATGCCCAGCCTGTGTTTTAACTGACACCTCTGAGGCATTGTTTTGAAGACTTTCTCCTGAAAAATTCTATACCTGAGATAGCATCCTTTTGGAATATCTCTCTACTTCTTAAATCTCCATTCTCTTAAGGGGTACATCATCCACATGGCATCTGATGTTATTGGAATCTGATTTTTATGTCCAGTCTGAATGGTTTTCCTGATTTCTGTAACTATTTGTCTGTTCTTGCACCCCTGGCAAAAGGTTGCATGGTGAATTCCCTAACTCAAGAAGAATTTAATCACGCCACCGAGAAACCTGAAGTTGTCACATAAGCTTCTTTCACCCAGACCTTTTTGTTTATAAAATAACTAAGCACTACCAGTTTTATTTCCCAAGTCACTTTGCAGCTAGCTGACTTCATCTGAGTGATCCTGCTATTGCTCATTTTTCCTTCCTTTGGTGCTGTAACATGAAAAGCACAAGTCTAGGGGAAGCATGGACACTTAGAGAACCATAGCATTAAGACACTAGCAAACTACAGGGAGCTGAGCAGGTGAGTCTGATTTGATGGATAGACAGGAAGCTGAGGTCAATAATGTTTAAGTTTTAAGAAAACAAAGTGTGATATAAAAAAGAAAACCAAAGAACCATGCATAATAATTCTGCTCCCAAACTTCCTCCCTCTTTCATTTTTCCTCTCTCTCTCTCTCTCTCTCTCTCTCTCTCTCTCTCTCTCTCTCTCTCTCTCTCTCTCCTTTATATTTTTGGGGCAATAGTAAAGAATATGATGGAGTGTCAGCTCACATGCTACTCATTTTTCGAATTCGCTCTACTGAGGACCCTGAAGCTGTGCATCAAATTATTGAACATGTTCTGCATGAAAAACTGAAATATGTTCCAGGACCCCCCGCTGTTGATCCTGAATCAGTTGAAATTAAAAGTAGGTTGGTTTGTTTTGCGTATTTCTCTCATATACATCTAAAATAGCTTTAGGCATTTAGTCAAAAATTCTTTTGTCCTTTAGTTGCTGAGGTCTTGACCCCTGTAAGTTGTAGCTTTGGACTAAATGGTGTTAATGAAGCATTTTCGCTCTTGAAAGTGTTCTAAACCTTCTCATGCAGGCTTTCATTATCTCCCAAGAAGTGTCTTTATTGTGCCTTGTATGTTGGGTACAGAATCTAATTGACCATGGAAAACATGGCTTTGAATAGTCTTCTTCTGCTTGTTGCTTCCATCATATTTTCTGAGAGTATGACATGAGGAAAGCTTTGATACTCTTTCTCACATCTACTTTCTTAAGATTATTTCCAGTGAACAACTGTAATTCACATATACTCATTTCTGTGCATTTTACAACTGTAATCGAACACGCTGAGGTGATATTTTTGTTTGTTTATTCTTTTCTGGAACCACGGAGGATGATGCAATAATATTTTGTAGTTCCTGCTGTAGCTAGAGCTTTCCTGCCTGGCCCACGGTCAGGATAAATCTCTTTCACCTGCCAGTCCCACAGCCGCTCAGACACAACCAAGTAAACATAGAGACTTATATTGCTTACAAACTGTATGGCTGTGGCAGGCTTCTTGCTAACTGTTCTTATATCTTATATTAATCCATTTCTACAAATCTATACCTTGCCACATGGCTCGTGGCTTACCGGCATCTTTACATGCTGCTTGTCCTGGCGGCTGGCTGGCAGTCCGTGACTCCCTCTGCCTTCCTGTTCTTTTAATTTTCTCTGTTAGCCCCGCCTATACTTCCTGCCTAGCCACAGGCCAATCAGTATTTTATTAACAACACATTTGCCATACAGAACATTCTCACAGCACTTCCCCCATTTTTTTTTAAAAAGGAAGGTTTTAACCTTAACAAAGTAAATTACATATAATTTGGGAATTTGGGTGTAGCTTCTCTTACTGCTTCCTGCTGGAGGGGGGCGCTGTATCTTATGGGGACACAAAGAAAATTTTAGGATCATGGAGTAGTCCATGAGGGTGTATCATCTGAGCCAGTTGTCTTGAAATGGTTCTGGATGCTGGATCATCTGGGCCATGGTGTCATCGGAAACCTTTTAGGTGGTCTTGGCTGGTCAAACCTGATGTAGCTTAGTCTGGAACAAATCTGATGTTAGTCTGGTCAAACCTGATGTAGCTTAGTCTGGAACCACGGAGGATGATGCAATAATATTTTGTAGTTCCTGCAAGTACAGTTGTCCTCTTGGTCCATGGGCTCTATTTCCATGGAGTCAGAAAATCACATTATTTTTGTAAAACCAAAAATATTCAGAAAAAATATTCTTCCTGAATACACACATTTTTTGTTATTCCTTAAGAATGTAAGCAAGCTATCTGCATGGTATTTATATTATCAGGTACTCTAAGTAGTCCAGAGAGATTTAAAGCATATGGGAAGATGTATATATGTTACATGTAAATACTGAACCATTTCAGAGCATGGTTGGTGTTTTGACATCTTTGAGAATGTCCTTACACAAGTCCTCTATAGACGCAAAAGGACAACTGTATCTCATTTCCATTGCAACACAGTGAGAAGAGTAATCGAAGCTAAGCTGACTATTTCTAGTTCCCTCCTTAATATAACACATCCTTTCAAAGCTTTCTGCCTTTGACTTATTGATGAGAAAGGAAATACTAGGTAGAAAAAGGCCTATAGATTTCAGTATGATTATTTTCAGCTAAAACAGTTAGCCGATATACACAAAATATTTGAGCAAAATGTAATAGGGTGTCATATTCATTTGTGCTTATTAGAATGCTATTGCTTTCTTCCTGGGTTCTACAAATTTCTAGTTCAAACACAAACATGTCCTTCTTTATTGCCAGTGCCCCCTCTGTGCTTGGTCCTGAGTTTAACACACTTGTCTTTTACTTGTTTTGAGTCTTGCTATGTTCCTACATGTTGTGTGTTCACCAGGATTCTACTCTACAGAGCATCATGACTGATACATGCAAGTGGCATGGTGAGCCATCCCAGACACACAAATTCCATAGACCTCTTATGGTCGTACTGTGTTTGAATATCACACTGGACTTCCTTTTCAAAACACACATCACAAGATAAAATTATTAAGAATTTCAGGGTAGTAACAGAGCGACTTGAAAATAAGCACAAAGCTATTCCCAGTATGGGAACAGATAAAATCTGATCTTTTAGAAAGAATTCGAGGTAGAGAATAGATTATATGAAACAGACTACAAGGCAGCTGAATAGCAGCTGAGACTCAATAACCAGCCTTCCTTGTATCTTCTGTTTTCCTACAAGGCATGATGGAGAAGGTAAAAAGGAACAATGTCACGGCTCAGTGGTTAAGAGTATTGGCTGCTCTTCCAAAGGACCTGAGTTCAATTCCCAGCAAACACATGGCAGCTCATAACTGCCTATATTTCCAGTTTTAGGGAATCTGACACATTCTCAGAGACATACACTCAGGCAAAACATGAATGCACATGAAATGAAAAAAATTAAAAAAGAATGTTTGTAATACAAACTTCAGTATGTCAAAATTATTAAACATGAGGAGAAACATTAATAGATTGATATGATTTTTGCATTTAGAACACCTGTCCTGCCATATGTGTTCAAAGAGAACAGTTGACCACTGGAAACCTATTATGTCAAGAAATATGAGCACTTAGAGTATTCTGTACCCTTACTTGAGCAAGTGTTTTCATATGATTAGGTCCTGACTGCTGAGTGTCATTCGAGGTAAGGATCTGGCTGAGTTGAGTGGGAAGGTGTGGACAGTCATATCTAAAACACCAGCAGAAAGAAAATTTAGAGAGGAGGAGCATTATTTTTAATTTTGATCATGGAATTGAGGACTGTGTAGCACATGTGGAACTACCCTATGTACATAGTAAAATATTCTGAAATTATGTTTAGTAAAACTATTGTTGCATTTAAGGAATCAATGTTATAGTTTAATTTAATATTTATCAAAGAGAGGCCATGGACTCCCAGAATCTCATTTTCTGGTATAAAACTCACATTCTTAGGTTTCAACAGAAAAATTGTGCATTAGTGTTATTGAGAAATGCAACAGTAATCTACATTATAAACAGGTTATCTGTGTGCTTCTTTTTCACACCAGAGTTCCAGGCTCATTGCTCATGCCTCCTCTCCTCTTCAAAACAGTAAAAAAAGCATGTCTGTGATAACCTAACTATATTTCTTTCCTTATAACCCAAAGATACTGTTTTAGAAATTTATCAGCTGTCTAGTGCTGAAAACTCAGTGAAATTCTCTTAATGCTCACCCCATCCTGTTCACCATTTGTGTGTATTTCAGAAATCAACAAGACAGAAACAGACAACTATCTCAACCATTGTAAGTTGAATTTATTCATTAAGATTGCATTACCTGATTGCAGAAAGGTTAACACTCTAGAACACTTACATGAGCTTTGCGTTGATACTGCAGAGATAGAATAGAGTTTGAATGATTTGTACATAGCTCATGGCACTTCGTTTTGTGTCTGAGATCCGCTAAGGAATAGCAAATTTGGGAGAACTTCAGATTGGATGTCCATGTGTCCATGGGAACCGAAGTGAGCTGGGCAACTGTTAAGGAAGAAGCAAAAATACTCTCTTTGCATGTGGCTATATTCATAGTTTTTCAATATATAACACTGAGCCACATGCTGTTATTTTTCATCTTAATGTCAAACTACTCTAAATAAAATCATCTTGATATTGTTTGATTACAAATGAAATTGTAGGCAATTATGGATTTGTGGTTTATTAGATGAAATTAAATATTTTGAAGTTTTAAAGGTCTTGATTCTAGACCTAGTCCTTCATTCTCTCATAAAAACCACTCACTGTGGCTCAAAAATATATTTAGTAGTTACACAGTTGGTAAGAGGACATTATTTATCATTTTATTTTTTTAAATGGAAGGAGGGAAGGTGAGATGGCTCGGCAGGTAAGGGCACTTTCTGCTACGTTCAATCCCTGGGACCAAATCATGGGAAGCAGGGGACCAAATACTGAAGGCTGTCCTCTGGCCTACACTCTCAGTAGTAGATACACACATACTTACACACTAAGTAAATAAGTGTAATTAAAAATTAAGATAAGAGCTTGGAATGTTGATTTGTTTATAAAGTTCACTAAGCCTAGAACCAACGACATATATTCTTGCCATCAATAATAACTAGGAACCTAGGATGTGCTGGTTCTGTGTTAGCCAAAAGTGATGCAAAATGGGCAACATACACCTGTCCAAAGCAGCTTACACTCTGATATTACCAGATGCTTGATTCATGATCACATAATTCTAAAACAGCAGTTTTAATCCCAGGGCTTTGCTATTGCACAAAATATCACACCCTACTTTGGCTTTTTTTAAATCATAATTGTATGAGGGACTGTTACTGACATCTAGTTTGTCTCAATCAGGAGCCATACTAAGGATAGTCACTCATAACTAAAACTCTTATGACTCTGAGCAGCAGTGGCACCAAGACTGGGGAAAAACTCCATTGTAAGCAATGCAGAGGAATAATAGTAACAACAAATATAATAATAATAACAAAACTAATAATGATAACAACAAAACCACTTGCACACACATATGGAATGATATCATTAATTAGTATTGTCACTAAGGAAGCATGAAAGAAGTCACAATTAATTTAGTTTGGAAGCACAGAAATTGATAGAGAGGTCACCCAAAGACAAATAATGCCCAATTTAAATCTCACAAGATGAACAGGAGTTGACTAAATAAAATGTTATTACTTATATAACGATAAAAACATGAGAAAATGTTTGATCTATTTGACCACGCAGTAAAAGAGAGTTGGAATGCTTAAAGAACTGCTCATTACTGTCTTCTGTCTACTTGGCAGGTTGTGGGACACGGCGGAATAAATCTACAGCACAGACTAGTCTCCGGATTGTTGGAGGGACACAAGCAGAAGAGGGAGAATGGCCATGGCAGAGTAGCCTGCAGTGGGATGGCTCCCATCGCTGTGGAGCAGCTTTGATCAACAACACATGGCTCGTGAGTGCTGCTCACTGCTTTCGAACGTAAGTCCTGAACTTTGAGGATAGGACAGAAGAAAAGTGCGTGCGGTTTTATATTGTATATTCAGGAAATAATTCATGAATTTTTAGAGACGTGAGTTTGGCACAAATAAAAAAAAATGATGTTTATCATAAAACACAGAGGGAATCTCAGATAACTTAGTAGGAAGTTTTATGGTCTCTGGGAATGAAAATGACATCAACGTACATTGCTGTGGTGTAATTACTCATTGAGAAATTTATGATAGTTTGACAAATAACAATACGCACGCACTTTAAGTCACATTTGAATTTTGAGCTTGTTATCAAAGAGAAGAACTGATGGAAACTAAGTATCTTTACAAGAACTGAAGTTGATCAGATTGTAGTTTTGATCCCTATGAGGAAATTCCAAGAAGAAAGATGAGGAAATGTGAAGGAAGTTGGAAGTAGCAAATTTTTATAACTGAATAGTTGATTTTTCATGTTAGAAGGAATGTTGACTTTTCAACATGGTGTCAAAATATTGACAATACCCACAGTAGTAATGCTTTTTAAATTATACGTAACCTTTGTGGACTTGAAAAAATATATATTCTTGCAGGAAGAGGATGTTACTTTCATCTATGCAGAATTTTCTTTTCATGTGTTGCTTGTAGCCACTTATAGAAAAGGCTCCTGGATCTGCAGTGGACATCACGGTGCACAGTGTGACATGTAACTCAGGGAAAGCACCCTTGTGGCTTCCCCCTGGCTTGAACCCAGAGCCCAGTTTTCTCATTGGATGGAGTTTATTTCTGCTGATATGAACTATAACTTAAAAAAATAAAATTTTATGCTGATACCTGCAGATAAAACCATTACTTACAAATTATTACACTGATACTAAGGTAAGCTAGAGTTTATTATTACTACTGTTTTTTGGTAGGCACAAGGACCCATCCAGATGGACTGCTTCCTTTGGTGCAACAATACAACCTCCAAAACTGAGGACAGGCCTCCGGAGGATAATTGTTCATGAAAAATACAGCTACCCATCGCATGACTATGACATTGCACTCGCACAGCTTTCTAGGCCGGTCCCCTGCACAAATGCAGTGCACAAGGTTTGTCTCCCCGATGCAAACCATGAATTCCATTCGGGGCAGAAGATGTTTGTGACGGGATTCGGAGCATTACAAAATGATGGTGAGCATCTGGAGGGAAAATCAAGGCACAATGACCTAATTTGGAGTCCCAAGGCATTTTAAAGAAATGAGACAACGAATGACATGACAAAGTATGTTGGTTGTTCATCATGTGAATTCAGGCTAAGGCAGACTTTAAGCCACTTTGACAATGCATACATTCTTTCTCGCCTTCAGTTTCTATTTATTGCATTGCTGCTGTCACTGTAATGACGTTATAGGACATGTGAAGGAGCAGATATGCCTGTAGGACACTGAATTTCTTTTTTTAAATGAGTGTATGCACCTGTAGGGTATGTATGTGTGTGTGTGTGTGTGTGTGTGTGTGTGTGTGTGTGTGTGTATGGGGGGGTGCTGTATGTTTGTGTGCTTGGTGTGTTCTCTGATGTGAGTGTGTGTCTAGGCCGGAGGATGATTCCAGAATGTTTTACTCATCCTTATTCACCTTATTATTTATTTAGATACAGGATGTCTTTTTTTATTCTTCTCTTGTACATTATATCCTGACAGAAGTTTCCCCTCCCTCCACTCCATTCGGCCCCTACCTGCCTCATCTCTCCCCCAGATCCCTCCTCCTCCATTTCCCTTCAAAAAAGGAACAGATTTCCCAGGGAGAGCAAGTGAACACGGCATAACAAATTACAAAAAGACTAGGCACAAATCCTCATATCAAGGTTGAGGTGACAGAGTAGGAGGAATATGTCCCAAGAGCAGGCAAAAGAACCAGAGATGGCCCTGCTCCTGCTGTTGGGAGTCTCACAACAATACCAAGCTATGCTAGGCAGTGGTGGCACACGCCTTTAATCCCAGCACTAGGGAGGCAGAGCCAGGCGGATCTCTGTGAGTTCGAGGCCAGCCTGGGCTACAGAGTGAGTTCCAGGAAAGGTGCAAAGCTACACAGAGAAACCCTGTCTCAGAGAAAAAAAAGAATACCAAGCTATGCAACCATAACATATATGCAGAGGACTTAGCTCAGACCCATGCAGGCTCCCAGATTGTCACTTCAGACTCTGTGAGCCTCACTGAGCCCTGCTTAATTGATGCTGTGGGCTGTGTTCTCCTGGTGTTCTCGACTCCTCTGGCTCCTATGATCCTTCTCCCCCTCTCATGCAGGGTTCCTCAAGTTCTGCCTCATGCTTGGCTGTGGGTTGCTGCACCTGCTCCCATCAGTTGCTGGATGATGCCTGACTGATGAAAATTGGGCTAGGCACCGATCCATGAGTGTAGCAGAATATCATTAGGAATTATTTCATTGACTTTCTTTCTTTCTCTCTTTCTTTCTTTCTCTCTTTCTTTCTTTCTTTCTTTCTTTCTTTCTTTCT
>CABHPQ010155483.1:0-41193 GCA_902168405.1 Peromyscus aztecus
TGGGCTGGCAGGATCTTTCTCGAAAATTCATGAAGAGGATAAAATGCACTGATTGTGAGCTTGGTGTTTCTTAAGAGAATTGTTCCAAAATCGTTAGTTATATTATTGTAACGGTGGCTATGTTATTTTTATAGCCAGAAATGGGCTGTTATTCTGCATTCACTGAGGAATTTCAAAAGCACTGCCACCCACAGGCTAAATAAAGCCATTTTTTCTCAGCATAGTACGTATAAGCCATATACAGCAAACTGTTGCGAAAACAACTCAGGATCCCTGTTGTTGTTTAGGGGGAAACAGAAAGAAACGAGATATAGGAATAACCACAAAAAACTTCCGATGGCCAGTTGGCCGCTTACCCCAAAGCTAGTGAGGCTTTCCTCTCTCCACTACATTGTTTCCATATTCTCCTTTGACTTGGGGTGGGGGTGGCGGTGAGGGGGGGTGTTAGGAAACAAATTCTTCCCCATTCACCCCCCTTCCACTCAGAGCAGCCTTCTCCACAGCCAGCTCATCACAAAATTCTTAGTGGTGTTACAGAAAATGCTCAGGACAGCAGGGTGAAATACGAAAAGGGTGATTTTTTCAAAAGAGATACCCATAGCATTTATTCGTGTGCTTGCGGTAAACACAACGCATGTTTGTTGTAGAAACTACAGAGCAAAAACAGTGAAATGCAGGTTATGTCTCCGACCTCAGCACCTGGAGATGAGAACTTTTCTTGTTCCCTACGCGGAAAGCACCACTCTCCCCCTCCTCCGCCGTGTGTGCATCTCACTGAGCGTTCTCTTAGAGACGTCTGATGTCATTATAGAATGGGCTCAGTGAACAACTTCTGTGATGAGACAAACTGCGCGTTAGACTTGGTAGGCTGGCTAAGGTCTGTCCTAACGAGTTGACTCTGATTCCAACTGTCATGGTACCATGGCAGCCGTCACCAACCGTCAGTAAACATGGAGATGTAGCCCGGTTCTCCCCTCAGTGGCCTCCACTTCTTGAACCTCTCATTTGCCGATCCCTATAAGAGTACCATTGTCAGAATATTGTTATTAAATGCCTTTACATTAGCATGTCATCAATAGTGCATTGCATGTGTTTATAGGTATTTGTGTGTATATAAATGTGTGTGTGTGCTTGTCCCGAGGCCAGAGGACAGTCAGGTGTCCTCCTCTATCAGTGCATAAAGCAGGCATGGTGTTTGTATCTGTAGCCTCTGCACCCAAGAGGTAGAGTTTGGATAATCATAAGTTCAGTGTCAACTTCATCTACATTGTGAGTTCAAAGCTAGTATGCGATAAATGAGACTCTGTCCAAAATAATCCCATCCCCCCCCCACAGTCAATCAATCAATCAATCAGCCAATCAATCAGTCTGTGGGGGTATTGTGTTCCCCAAAATATTGTGCACCCTAATAAACTTATCTGGGGTCAGAGACAGAATAGCCACAATATTAAACATGAGGATAGGCAGTGGTAGCACACGCCTTTAATCCTAGCATTCCAGAGACAGAAATCCCTCTGGATCTCTGTGAGTTCAAGGCCACATTGGAAATGGCCAGGCATGGTGACACACGCCTTTAATCCCAGGGAGTGGTAGTAGAAAGCAGAAAGGTAGATAAGGCATGAGGACCAGAAACTCGAGGCATTTGGTCTGGCTAAGCATTTGGCCTGGTTAAGCTTTCAGGCTTCTAGCAGCAGTTCAGCTGAGACCCATTCCGGATGAGGACTCAGAGGCCTCCAGTCTGAGGTAGCAAGACCAGCTGAGGAATTGGCAAGGTGAGATAGCTGTGGCTTATTCTGTCTCTCTGACCTTCCAGTGTTCACCCCAATACCTGGCTCAGGTTTGATTTAATTAATAAGACCTTTTAAGATTCATGCTACATCAGTCAATCAATCAATCAAAAAATAAATAAAAATGAGGGTGAGAGAAGGGGGAAGGACAGGTTTTTTGCCCTGCTGGTGATCAGAACCATAGCCTCATGCCTGGTAGGCAAATTGTTCACTGCTGTGCTGAATCATTTTGTTTTGAAGACCTTGTTTTATTCTTGCATCATTCCACTTTTTAAGTGTTCTGATAGATGGTGTTGCTAACAAGCAGTTTCAGATGCACTAAAGCCTGGGGTAGACACAGAAGGGCCTGTGTGAGAGGACCTGGAGAATGGCACCACGGGCAAACAGACGTGTCGTTATCTGAAGTTGCTGATTCGACTCTCAGCACCGGGATCTAGACATTTCTTCCGGATGTCACATTTTTCTTCCCCTGATGATTGCATTTAATTCACTATCATACTGTAATACTGCAGCTGTCACTCAAGGGGTCCCACTGGAGAAAATACTGTATTGAAAGTGCATTCTGGCTCCCAAATGAGTGCAGCTTTTAGCTCCTTCTTACTGCAAATCAAAAATGAGGTCCCTGTACACTTAAAAAGTCAAAACAGGATGTCATGCTGTCACCTGGAGGGTGAAGTTCAAGATTATAAAAAATACTTGTGGAATTCAAATGAAGAGGGAAAAGTTTTCATTTGGAACACATGTAGTATCAAAATAATTGGAGCTCTGACATATGACATATAAAGACATTTATATCCACATGGAAACTTGTAGTTTTTAGGAATTATTGTCTGTCAAATATGGCTTACCTCATTAGATAACTGTATTAATGACCAATCAATGGTTTCTCCCATTCCTCCATCCATTTATTCATTCATTTACCCAATGAAGAGCCATTGTGCTTTATGTTTCTAATCAAAACCACTAATATTATTGTCTAGGTGGACAGTAATGGAGCTGGATAGTTCACAGTCCATGCAACCATATCCACTAGATACAAATCAACAGCATTTAAATTACTCATCAATGGTATAGGTACTGACCACACCTGGTCATGGAAGCCTGGGCGGCAAAACTTAGAGAATCTCACAACATCACCAAGATTCAGTGTCCACAGACAATCCCAAGCATGTTCCAGGCTTGATGTGAGGCACTGAAATTAGAGCAGTGAGCAAGACAGACTTCTGCTCTGTGATGTCAGACAGAAGAATTAGTAGCTACAAAACCCAAATAAATACAGATTGAGATACGTGCTAAGAAATATGGGAAGGGAAGGATGTACGGACTTCTAGCAGGGGAATTGCTTCTAAGCTAACAGGGAAGGAAGTCTAAGGGTGCAGGCAGCATTCAGGCTGGAGCCTGAGGAATGTTTAAGAACAGGACAGCCATGACAGGGGAGGAAGGTTCAGGAGAGAATGAAACCCAAATCAGGAAGGAGCATGAGGCAGCCAAGGAGGAAGGGGTGGTGCAGAAATGGAAGGAGACTGGAGCAGGGATTCAAAGACAGCAGGGCTCCGACTTTCCAGTGTGCTGCAGATTTTCCTTCTCATCCTAAAACAAAGGCTGGCATTAGGTGTCCTATATTGGAGAGCCACGGCTTTTAGCAAGGTTCCAGTATGTGTATTGTGAAAGCAGCCTATGAGTAGACTGGACCACATGGAGGGGGCTGAAAGTATGGGAGCTGTGTGCATAGTGCAAGTGACAGGTGTTAGTGGCTTGCTGTCGGGTATGTCCACATGCCGAAGAGGTGTACAGATCAAAATGGTCTTCGAGTGCAATGACTTGACCTAATCTCGCATTGCTATTTTGCCGTCAGTACCTCTGAGCTACTTCTACCTTTAAATGCTCCCAGACAATGCTAATTACCAACTATTGTGAGTGGCTCCATGAAAGGCAAAATTACTTGATGTTAACATCAAAGACCATTGTAATCAAATCTTCGACTTGCCTATTAAGACGTCATGTAGCCAATAAAATAGTCATTGCCCTTTTATATACCAAAAGCCCACTTGATAACCTCAAATTTAATTTCTCCTTTGCCTTCTATAACTTGAAGTAGTGCCCTCAATGGAATAGTAATAATGTATATGGTCTACCCTGAACAATGCCTACTAGGACACAGTTATTTTTCCTTTTTACTATTGCTATTGCCCATACATTATGTTGGGGTCATGGGATGAGAATTAATTACATCGTTGTTCCTCAATATTGGGTACCACAATTTGAGAAAATAGATACAAGATCCAAAGCAAGAGAGATGAAAATTCTAGTTTTCTTCCCCCAATGGCTGAATTTATTGGCACAGATGGGCTTTTGTGTTCACATCTGCCAAACGCAGTGGTTGGTACACATAGCGCAACAACATTGAGTATCTACAGATGCTAATTTTCCCAATGCCTTTGTCAGAGATGGTGAAACTTGGAGCAAGGCCTGGGTACTAGCTATGACTTGGATGTGTTCTTCCATGGAAGAATTTAGTAGAATATCCTCAGTCTCATGGGAGTCATGGAGAAGTGGCATGGAAAACACAAATCCCAGGGCTAGGTACATCAGAAGGCTTGGCTGTACAAGTCTCTCTGTATTGCTGTGACTCTGCTTCTCCGTGTATGAAATGAGGAGAATAATGGTGCTACCTAGTAAGTCAGATATGAGGACTGAGCGAATGGTAACATTTGTAACTCATGATGGAAACTCAGATATGTTTGTCATTATTATTATCTGGAGAATCCCATCGCCCTATTGGGGAGCTCCAGGAAAGCTCCTTGCTGTGGGATGTTCTGTATGACAAATATGTTAATAAATAAAACACTGATTGGCCAGTAGCCAGAGAGGAAGTTAAGGCGGGACTAACAGAGAGGAGAATTGAGGGAACAGGAAGGTGGAGAGGAGACTGCCTGGAGCTGCCACCAGAACAAGCAAGATGTAAGGTACCAGTAAGCCATGAGCCACATGGCAAAGTATAGATTAATAAAAATGGGCTAAATATAAGAGTAAGAGCTAGACAATGATAGGCCTGAGCTAATGGCCAAGCAGTTTAAATAATATAAGAGTCTGTGTGTTTATTTTGTAAGTGGGCTCTGGGACTGGCAGGACTTTGTAGCTGGAGGCTGGCGGGACTTGGGAGCTGGAGAGAAGCGGGACTTGGGAGCTGGAGAGAAGCGGGACTTGGGAGCTGGAGAGAAGCTCTCCAGCAACAGCTCCTCCCCAAAGAGAAAAGCTAGCAAGAGGGCTGGACACAGCAGCTCTCTGGTGCTCCCACTTCCTGGGACAGTGTTGGCACCAAATGTCAAGCAGAGAGGAAGGATTTGTCCCGCCTGTTTTGTCTTCTATCCCCATCTACCTCAAACCTGTCCCCTCCCTTCACGACTCTATCTTCTAGACAGAGGGTTTGGGTCATACTTTCAGGGAGCCTTTCCCAACAGGAGCCCACTCACTGTCCTCTATATCCACTTGGCATTAAAATAATGCGTGGTGAGTTTGAAAAAGAGCACGCTTGCCTCCAAGAGGAGACTTTCTTCCCCAGTGAATAAATGGCAGGGGGCTGGGACGTGGTCACAGTATCCAAACTCTGACTAGGAAGTGTGGGGTCCTGAGTGTCTATTCCCTTATGTTTTTCTGAACTTCCAGCCTTCAGGTCCCCTAAAGCTGCAGGAAAGCACCAGAAACAGGTACTAACTCCACAGCCAACAGTCAACACCTTTTGCATTTATCATTTTTTTTTTCTGAGCAGAATTTTTGGGTTTCCCTGTCCAAAGTGGAAGCAAAGAATAGAGGAGGAATCAATTATAAGACAGACCCATTGATATAGTTGCTCTATCATTTATATTCCCCCCTAGTTAGGTTGAACTGAGATGTGGGATACCAGTTAGTTAGGCAGGCTATTAGGAGGCAGGAAAATCAGTGAACATGATGACTGACTAGGTACAGAGAATACTCACAAAATAACTGAGTAAAGCATCATACTGAAGTTTAATTGAATTAATTTAATTTAATGAGAAAAATGTTAATCACTCTCTTTTGTTATTAGTTATCAACGCCCCCACACACACACACACACATTGCAGTATCCAATAAGACTTTTCACAGTCTGTGGTAGCACTACAGTTAGCCCATGTAGTTAACAATGGGCTACTTCTGACCATTGTTTTGTGAATAAAGCTTTATTAGAACATTGTCAGCCCCTTTGTTCATGTGTTATCTGCAACAGCTTTCCACGTGGAGGCTAAGTGGTTGTGTCAGACACCATGGGGCCCTCTAAACCTAATATCACCTGGCCTATGATGAATGTGTTCGCTGACCCTTGCCCAAAAAATGGGAGGACATACATGAAGTGCTTTACAAACAACGAATAAACAGACAAACACACCAGTATAAAGAGTAGAGGACACAAACACAAGTGGATTAAGGAATGAGACTATACTTGGAATGTCTTGCTTAAATCCTCTTTTGCGTACTATTGTTTTTAGGGCTAGGGATCTGGCTCAGTACATGAAGTGATCGCTGGCCTGTGCAAGCCTGAGAACCTGAATTTGAATCCCCAACGCCCATGTGAAAGCTAGATGTGATGGTGCTTGTAACCCCAGCACGGATGGGTCAGAGACAGCACATCACTGGGGCTCCTAGCCTCGACACACAGGACAGCAACAGGTTCAGTGTGAGACCATTTCTCCGAAAGTACTGTGGAGAGCCAGAGAAGAAAACACCAGATACTGAACTCTAACTTTCATATGCTCATGTAGGGACGAGAGTACCCATGGACGAACCTCCACCTCACCTGCTCACATGTGCACCATGTGCATATCACACATACACACACACACACACAATATTTGTATTTTAAAAGCAGAAGCAAATTTAAAAAATATTAGTTCCATCTCTGTAGATCATCAGAAATATACTTTTGAAGTTTTTCAGGCCAAAAAAAAAAGTTACAATTCTAGATTACTGAGTGATGAGCTCATGTTCTCATTTTTAGTTCAAAGCAAAGCTCACTCATTACCAATCATCCTCCTAATTGTGAATTAACAATGGGGAGAGGCGGCCTGTGGGGATTAACTTGAGAAACTATTTCACAGAAGACGACGTGGGTTGCTCAAACATGAATGAAACGGCACCAACTGCAGTAATGTAAATAGTATTTACCAAACTGGTCATTCGTCAAAATTAAACTGTATAAGACCCCTTGAGACTCGCTTATCATAGTCTCTCTGCCAGACACAACATAAATCTAATAGCTTGTACCATTTCCAGGCCAGCCCCATCCTCCTCGGTGGAGCTCTTCTGACTTTAACTTTCAAAATGAGATTTCTTTGTTTCAGACTCAGTCTATTAGCCAAGAAAAGAGCAAACAAGCCTTTACGTTTTTACAAGATCAAAAGAAAACAGAAGAGATGTTTATTTTTTCACATGAAGGTGAAATGTCTCACTCGCCAGCTCTGCTGTTTTCATGTTCTCTACCTGTAATCTGCTCACTTGTTTCAGGTCCCTTCCCAAATGGTTGCACAGGCCAGGGGAGAGAAGCAATCTACTCCCCCAAAACTTGCCTTTTTAAAAGACATCTTACATACTTCACCACACAAAGAAACAACAGTTCTAAGAGGTCTGGGACATTGATTTTTCACAGGCAAAATATTCATCTTTAATGCCCATGGCCATAGGTTAAAAAGTAGTGTTCAGCCTGTGTACATTGGCCACAGTGATGTTATTCAAGACTTCCTCCTAGTTCCTGGTTGCAAAGGACTTTTCTCCCTACTGTGTTCTATGTTTCTCTTTGCATTTCAAAGGTCTAGAATAAAATGCAATTAAGGTTTTATGTTGGAGTTGGAGAGCATGTTTGTGATTTATATACATTGGTGTCCTTAATGAATAGTGGTGCCATTTTTCTAAAACAGTTCAAAAAGGTTTTTTTTTCTTTCTTTTTTTTTGCCAGATATCAAAAAATAAAGAAAGGAAGGAGAAGGGAAAAAAGAGGAGAGAGAGGAACTGATGAGAGAGAGGGGAGAAAGTGGAGGCTGAAGAGGAAAGGAGAGAGGAAAGCCTGGCCACTTCCATGTGAATGAGCTCATTAGATATGGCTGCCTCATCCCTCTGATTAACAATTAGTCTTAACATGGCTAAATAGCACTGAGTTAAGATGATGGAACTGGCCTCTGGTGTTTAGAAGAAAAAGCAGACATGGTTCTGAAGCCTGAAGACACACTTGGTAAGTAGGCTTTCTTCAGTCCAGAGGTGAAATGCCTTGGACTAAACAAGATGAGGTGACAGGTCCAACAAGATGCTACTGATGTTTATGAACACACAGGCAACAAAAGGACCATGTGCGACAGAAGACCACAGGACACCAAATGTTCTGCTCCAGAAATGGAGCAGGGATGCTATTAGTAAGTCTACCTCATTAAAGACATATTTCTGTATGCCTACAACATATCTGTCTACATGGTTGCAAATGTAGGATACTACGTAAGCCCCTTTTCTCCCTATCTACAGCTACAGGAAGTCCAGCAGCCATGCACTGTGCTTTTATTAGGCTGAGTATATCCAGATGATTTTAATAAAGTTTTAAGAGGACATTAGTTTCCTGCTATTTCAATGAAAACCACTTGCAAGAAGAATTTAAAGCAGTAGATCTGTCTTGTCAAAACATGCCCTCTTTATGCAAATATACCACTCTTTGCAATAGCCAGCAATACACAAACACAATCATTGGTTCCAGGTGACACACGGGGAAAACAGGTCATCATTGTAAATGTGTAAGAATGAAGAGATGAGGCTGGGAAGATGGTTCGGTGGGTCAGAGCGTGGACTGTGCAAGCATGAGGATCTGAGTTAGGATCCCCAGTACTCACATAAAAAACAAAACAACAAAACAAAACAGGCATGGCCATTTGTGCCTATAATCTTGCTGCTGAGGGTAGTGGAACAGAGACAGTATTTCTCCCTGGCTTCCTGACTAACCAAAAACAGGGGCTCCAGATTCCTTGAGATATCCTCTCAAAGAAACAAGGCAGAGCAGAGGAAGATAATCATTGTTGTCCTTCTGGCCTCTGTGTACACACAAGCACACATGCATGTGGATATAAAACAAATGTACATGCATGCATGCACATGTACACACACACACACACACACACACACACACACACACACACACACACACCAGACAAAGAGAAGAAAGAGTGAGGAGATGAAGAGTGGAGTAGATGTCATGATATTTTGCTCAGTTTCCCCTTTGGGGTTAAGGTTCCTGCTAGCCCTGCTGTTGAACGCTCATGGTCTTGGTTCCAGGAATCACTCTGTAGGGCTTATCCTCAGCCAGAGTGCCTTGTCCTAGGCTGTGTCCCTTGGGTGGTTGGCCAGCATATGTATGTGAGTAGGAGGGTAAGAAGAGGTGCCTGAGAACCTGATTCCCTCATGCCAGTTCCAAAGCTCCCGTTGTGGGAGTTGTGGTCTTTCCTGGGACTGTGTCATAGTTTAACATCACTTTCTGCCTGTTTCCACTTCCTGTAACCTCTTCAAGAGAGTACAGAGCTAGCCCCTGTGCACTTCTCCACCTCAGAGCCAATTTTACAAGAAACCCAATCTAAGATACCAAGCGTATTCCTTCCTAATCTATCTCATAATGATTTTACTTAAACTTTTTTTTATTAGAATACGCATAAAACATAAAAACTAAGAAAATAACTCATTAGTCTTATTGTCATCTTGGCATTTTCATTTTTTTTCTGTTTTCTACAATGTGTTCTTTTAATGCAACTTCACCCATAGATATTTCAGTTTATCTAACAAAGATCTGGGGGTAAAGTTCTTGCCATGAAACCATGAGGATAGGAGGCTGGATTCCAACCATCCAAGTGAATGCTGGGTGGGCTTGGCAGCCCCTAGCTCTCAGAAGTCAGAGGGGGGGGCATTTCTGAAACAAGCTCACCAGCTAGAATAGCTGAATTGGTGATCTCTGGATTCAGTGAGAGACCCTGCATCAATATATAAGATGGAGCGTGAACAAAGAAGACACCCAATGTTAACCTCTGGCCTTGCGTATACTTGTATACACACGTGCACTTAGCCACATGAGGTCATGCATACAAACATGCTTACAGAAAAAAGCAATCGCCACAGTGATATGATGACATAAAATTCACTATAGTTTCATTTTTTAAAAACCTAACTTGCATTTATTATTCATCAATTGTCTTTTGGGTATGATTTTTTTTTATAGCACACATTGATTTTAGAATTTTCATTTGCACTTTAAGGATTGTGTTGAGGTAACCATTACTTCTCACCAAGATCCTTACCAGGCTCGTGCTGTGGGATTTTGCTCCACTTCCTCTTTTGAGACTATAAGGTTCCTTTACTTTTGCTGCTGAAAGATTGGGGCCTTCCTTGCTTCCTCTCCTCTTGTGTCCTTCTTAAGATGCCTTTCCACAACTGTCTTGTCAGCTGAGTTCCCTAGGGTCCTCTCTGTAGCTAACAGCCGCTACCATGGTACGAAGTTGCAGGCCAGCACGAGCCCCGGGTGTGATCCTCAGCACTGCATACACATGGCATGGTGCAGTTGCACATGCTTGTAAACTCAGCACTTGGCAGGTGTTGGCAGAAGAAGCTCAATGGTGTCCTCAGTCATAGAAAGCCTGGGGCTAGCCTAGATGACAGGAGACCCTGTCTCAGGGAAAAACAAAATACTTGCAAAAAAATGACCATCATAAAATGTTCAGGATCTCTAGGAGTACTATTTTGGAAGACTTAGAGAACTAGAGAACGTCAACCGACTTCTTTCTAAAATAAAAACAAAAACTTTACGCCTTTCTTTGATGTGCATAATGCACATTTTGGGAACCGGGATCTGGCAGAAGGCACTGGTTACACAAGACCTAGTAGGAAAAGTCAACAAGCGCTTAGGACACTGGCAGCTCTCTGCACATGTGTACACAGAAGTGGATGGCAGACACAGGACCTGTCATCGAGAGCTAAAGATAGAGAAGTTGAGTGCTAACCATATATCAACAAGCTTTGTAGCCTATATGAAGGCATTTGTCCAAAGGAGAACAAGGACCCATTGGAAAGCACATGTGTGTTCGTGTATATGTGAGTACTTGTTCATGTTTGCAGGTGTTCATGCATGTGTGGGTCAGGAGGCCAGAAATTGACATTGAGTGTCTTTGTCTATTGCTCGGCACTTCGATTTTTGAGAGAGGGTCTCTCACCGAGCCTGGAGAGCTGGAGTTCACTGATTTGGCCTAGGGAGATTTATCTGTCTGTCTCTGCCCTGTACTGGAACTACAGGCCTGTGGCACAGTGCCCAGCTTTTTAAATGGGTGCTGGGGATCCAAACTCAGATCCTCCTCATGCTTATGCAGCAAGTGCTTTACTGATCAAATCCTCCTGGTCCCCACTAAAGAGTGTGAAGCAGATGAAAAACAAGCTCCATTTTGCACAGTGAAGACATGGCTCCAGAGGAGGGGCAGAGGATGGTTTGGCTGCAGCGCAGATTAGGACGGTGTGAGACTATGGCTTATGCCGGCGAGTGCTGCTAGTGCTAAACGTTGTTGTAAAGATCATAATTTTTTTCTTTAACTTCTCATACTGGGCTATGAAGTCAATATAAGGGCTGCTAACCAGCATGTGAGCTAAAAGGAAGCCAAGAACAGAAGAGAAGAACTTTACTATACACTACACATAAAGTTGTAGATTAATGATGAATTTGTAGGCTCTTTTGAGAGTCTGTGCAGCTAGCTGTGTGTACTGGATAACACTAGAACATATTCCTAAGTGCTGAGGTCAAAACAGTTTGCCCAGTATGTCTCCAGACCCGAGGAAGCCTTGCAAGATATCTGCTGCATGTTACCATGGGAACCAGGTAGTAGATGTCACCAAGGTAGCACACATATCCCTTTCTCGTACTGAAAAATGAGACTCAGGAGAGCAGGCCCTGTTGCTCAGATGTAAAAGCCTACCAGCAAGTTCACATTAAGAGACAGAGTTGCTGCAGAAGACCCAGTGATAGAGTGGTTTATAGCAATGTCTGGGCTCAGTGTGTTTCCCGTAGGTCGGTGGCATTCTGGGGCCTTCTCTGTGTGGTATAAGATACTTGTGGTCTCCTCAGCTTCCTGTGGTTCAGTCACTTTTTACGCTAAGCATTTACTATGGGAGAGCCTGGAGGAGCCATCTGTGTGGGGAACTTCAAAGATGTGTTTTGCTTTACATTCTGTTACAGTGAAGTCAATGCAAATTGTTTTGTGTGTTTAAAACTATTTTTCTTGGTTTTGGAGGGGGATAACAAGGAGAGTGAGTGAGTACTAGCCATGGCTTGTAATAAGATGTTGGTCTGGCATATGAAAAAACAAATCCAACAGATGTTAGTGTTGATTCACTGTTGTGTTGTGGGAAGCTACACTTTGTTATTTTTCAAATTCTATTTGGATACAGATTTCTCATAGTAGGGAAAACACTATGTTTCCATTTAGACATAATTTAACACTGGCAAGTCCTCCTTTCCTTTCCTTTTTTTTTTTTTTTCTTAAAAAAAAAAAACTTTTATTTTTCAGGAGCAGCAGGAACGCTTTCTTGAACTTGAGGCTGACCTGGTCTTTATTTAATGTTGTTTCAAAGATGAACTGAAGGGCATCATTCCTCATGGAGAAGGCTCTCAGCCAGACTTCAGATTGAACAGTTCAGAGTTTAGAGGGAGCCTTAGAGGAAATGGGAAGGAACGAGGCTTGAGGGTGGCAGGGCTGAGCCTGCACACAAACTCCTTGGAGCTCTTACCATTAGGCAGTACTGCCCCCTCACCTGCTTGGCAATAACTTTGCCAAGATGGCAGATGCATGGGAAGCACTGACCACACCAGACAAATCTAACAGGATACATTTTGTTACTTGCAAGAAAACTTTAAAATATGATGGCATAGAATTAGACATTTTCTTTGTCAATTGAGTTTATTATAATAAGACTGTCCCCCAAAACTGCTCATTATTGGGACTTACATGACTATAATAAAAGATAGAATGTACCCCCTTATCTGATACATGTAGAAAATGCCCCTTAGAATTATAATTACTGAAAGTACCTAAATTATATGGAGGTAATTTTGCCCCCAAAGCATATTCTAGTTGGAATCTCCAGTGCCACAGACATTTTGAGTCAGACGATTCCTTGTCCAGCAAGGGCTTAATTATGATTACAGATGTTTAGCAGCTTCCTTGGCTTCTCCCTGCCAGATACTAGCAACTCCCCCAAGTTGTGGCAACCAAAATGGTTACCTGGAGCTTCAAATGTAGCTCAGTTGACTGATGGAATATTTCATATGGCATAAAGCCTTGGGCTCAACTATAAAGATTGGATAAATTGGGCATAGTGGGTGGCTCATGCCTGTGATTCCAGAACTTGGGAGGCAGAGGCAGGCAGGTCTCCGAGTCTGAGGACAGCCTGGTCTGCTGATCGAGTTCCAGGACAGCCAGGGCTACACAGAGACACAACTCTAAAAACGATAAGAACAATAACAAAGAGCTCAGGGTAAACCTGGGCAAAGCTTTGGAACTTCGGCTCCAGCTCAGTTAGTAGCACACTTGTCTCGTAAGCATAATGCTTTGGGTTTCTAGTGTGCACGGAGTTCCAAGTTCTGTCTCTAGCACCACATGAATCAAGTACAGTGTAAACACCTGCAGTCCCAGCTCTCAGGAAGTGGAGACAGAAAGATCACCAATTCAAGGCCATCCTGAATTTTTGAGATCTTGTCTTTGAGATCCTGTCTCAAAGATAGCAAGAAAAGGAGCTAGAGAGATGGCTCGGGGATTAAGAGCACTGGCCACTCTTAAAGAGGATCCAAGGTAGGGTCCCAGCATCCAAGTCAAGAGGCTCACAACCACCTATAACTCCAATTCCAGGAGATGCACTACCTTCTTCTGGCCTCTACAGATGCCTGAATGGACAGGGTACACATATGTACACTTAGGCACACACATAAATATAAATAAGTAAATCTTCTACAAATAATAACATAATAACAACAACAACAACAAATAAATGATATCTATCTCTTGTCAAATATCTTCTGGTAAGGGTAGTAAAGGAGGCCTCAGTTGAAAAATTCTCATTTAGATAAATCTAACTGTTTAAATTTTAAAGGTATACTTCCTTTATTAAGGGAGAAAGTAGATGTTAGTCATTCTTATTATAAATATAACAAATCCTTGTATTGATAAAATATGGAAACATGCTACTCAGGTAATAATATATCACCTCAAAGTTAGTGTCACATGCTGTTTTAATAAATAAAAGCAGAATTCTGACATCCCCAAATCAATAAAAATAAATTTTACATTCTTCTAGAACTTTCCTCTAAGAGATGCAGCAGTAGAAAATGTAGCTCAAGGCCACTGATGTAGACTTACATATTACATATTAGTGTCTCTACTAACAGCAGCTGCTAGTGTACCATTCTCCCTTAATCTCCAAACGTGACCTCAGCCACTGACCTCTACGGACTCCTCTCCTTGACCAAACCTTAGTATCCACAGACCTGGTTTTCTCATTTGTAGGTCCTTGGTCTTTCTAGTCTGTATCCAGCTAACTTCTTCCCACTGAGCAAGCTTGCCCATCACCTAGCCCACACAGCAGCAGGCACAGAGCCCAAGTAAATAGGAAATGTTCCTTGGAATGTTTAGAGATGAGGGGAAGTTATAAATCCTTAGGGGGGACTACAGGTTTTGTCTTTTCTCCAGTATATATGTGTACACACACACACACACACACACACACACACACACACACACACACACACTTTTTTTGAAATAATGGATCAAAGGCAATTCAAATGCCTGTAAATTCTTCAGTTAACAAAGTGGTGGGTATGTCTGTAGGTTCTCATGACACACGGCACTACTCAAAGAGATTCACGATGAAAAGGCAGTTTGTATTCCCCAGGGACAGAGGACACAAGATGACCTGACTTTGGCTTTCACATCCTCTTCAATCATGAGGTGACTTCTAGCTACTTCATTTTAATGACATCATCGCTATTTTTGTGATGGTGTCAGCATCTTGTAAGAGTGTAATATTTGCTCTCACTACAGCTAAGAGCACAGGTGCTGCTTTGACTGATTGGGGAAACTGAGTCTCTAGGTAGTTATACAAGTTGTCAATGTCATACAATGTTACCTTTCCACTTGTAATTGCAAGAACAATTCCCCTGTTCGAGAATCTCTAGCCCCACCTCCTCCTTTGCCACCTGGTGTGGCCTGATAAGGGAACATCTGGTTGCCATTTCCACTCATCTCTCAACAACTGTGTGTGGAGAACTGGAGGGCGTCTGGTTAGATGGACAATAGGAAATACTTCGCCTGTGATTTTCATCATAAGAACCTGTCCAAATAGTCTCCTTTATCCACATCAGCCATGCCTGTCTCAGGCTATAAGTGTCTTAAGGTCTTGCTATTCAATGTGTACTCCCAGGATCAGTGTTACCTAGCAACTTGTGTCATTTGTTGAATCTTGGGCCACACTCAGATCTACTGGGTGGTTTCCTAGATGATGGAAGCATGATGACCCCCCAAGACCATGGAAGCTAGTCCTAACCTAAGAATTTCATATTCCAGTGGCTCTTTTTACTTTTTAAAAACGACTACATTTATTTCTTTTTCTTTTCTTTTCTTTCTTTTTTTTTTTTTTCGGTTTTTCGAGACAGGGTTTCTCTATGTAGTTTTGGTGCCTATCCTGGATCTCGCTTTGGAGACCAGGCTGGCCTCAAACTCACTGAGATCCACTTGGCTCTGCCTCCCAAGTGCTGGGATTAAAGGCGTGTGCTACCTCCACCCAGCTATTTATTTTTAATTTATGAGTATAAGCATTTTGCCTTCATGTATGTCTATGTACCACACATATGCCTGTCACCTGCAGAAGTCAAAAAAGGGCATTGGATCCCCTGGAATGGAGTGACAGATGGTGGTGAGCCACCATGTAGGTGCTGGGAACTGAACCTGGGTCCTCTGCAAGAACAAGTGCTCTTAACCACTGAACCATCTCTCCAGCCCCTCCAGGGGTTCTTAAAGCTAAACGTGTACCAAAATCCCTATTCGAGCTGGGGAAACAGATTGCAAGGCCTCCTTCCCCTTCTAGGGTTTTGGATCCCGTAATTTGGTGTTGGGATCCAATACTTTGCATTTCTAACAAGTTACCTGGTGACCTGGAGACCCCTGTCTGTGAGACACTACTACAGCCAAAGAGACTGAGGAACTAGTCAATAAAATGAATCAGGACGTTCTCCGGATAGGTTTTCTCCGTCTTGAAGATACTAATGTTTGGTGATTCAAGCACTTTGATCCACACAAACCATGCTTTAGAAAAGTTCCATTATGGATTATGTTCCACAAAATGGACTTTGGGAACTAGTAGTCTTTAAACAACAGAGACTGACAATTTTGAATTGAAAAAGGGAGGAGGAGAAGGAAGACGAGAAGGAGGAGGAAGAGAAGAAGAAAGAAGCAGCTAAGTGCAATCAAATGACTCGTTGATGGGGGAGATATGCATGCAGCAGCTAAGTGCAATCAAATGACTTGTTGATGGGGGAGATATGCATGCTTTTGGTGTCTGACATGCCAGTGCAGCTGTTCAGCCCTTTGGCAAATGAATAGCACATTTCTCCAGGGGATTGGTACAGGTTGAAAATAAATTCTGTATTGTTGAGATTCACATAACATATACCAGGAGAAGGGACAAAGACGTATCTACGACGACATTTGGATTACCATTTCACCCCCCCTTATTGAAATACAAGCCAAGAATCAAACACTGATTAAGCAGAGAGCGCTGACATTTTCCTCTGGGATGCTGGATACCAGCCTAGACAAAGAGCCTGTTAAATGTGAGAGACAAAGAGCCCTATTGTGTGGCAATACATTCATCTGGGAGAAATATTAAGTGAAGTTTCAAAGGATGAAGTTCTCCAGCATTTTTACCTACAGCACTCACTGAAAGACGGTGAGTAAAACCACACTCAAAGCACATGAATGGAGGTGAGAGGCATTCCTTAAAAGCTGGTTGGGATCCACATTAAAAACTCAACTTTTACCTCCAGTGAAGGGAATTTATAGCAGAAAATGAAAACCGAAATGACTGATGAAATTTGAGCCAGTAAGTAACTTATGCCAAGCAAGGTAAACATAAGGTGTTTATTTTTATCATATTCTTTATGGGTAGGAGATATAGGGAAGGGCAGGATGGATGTATTCTTTACCATAGAAAAGAATGAAAGAATAAACCCAATAGCTCAGTGTTACGTCTGAAGATAACTAATTCAGAGAGACGGGGAACCGGTGGGGTGGATGGTTTTAGAAACGGTGCCTCGAGTGACTGTTCATGATTTACTTGAGCTAGCAAAGGAGAACAGAGAGGGAAAAAAAGCCATGTGAATGTTGGAATGAAGAGACTTCTAGAAATCCAAAACAGTATGTAGAAAAGATCACAAGCCAGTGGGCAAAACCAAAACCAAACACTGAGTGTTGACAGAACTGGAGGAGGACACCTTTACTACACAGATGAAGTGTGCAAGAGTCCACGATGAGTCATGTGTAAATGTGTAAATGTGTATGCACATCTGGTAGGAAGAGGAGCCACGGTATTCTAGGACAAGTTAGACTTGGTCTCCTGTTTTTGGACCATTTCCATTATCCATGTTCCATTCCCTTATCCCCTGAATGCTGCACATCACTTCCTGCCATGTTTACACAAACAGGTTAACCACTTGGCTGAGTCTGGGATTACAAGGAGAAGCATCCTATGGCATGCTGGTAACTCTTGTTCTTCCCGAGGGCTGCCTTTATCTGTCTGCCCTGCCTGTGGTTAGGAGCTATGCCTTGATGTTCTTGCTAAGTACAGTTCTGCGCAAACATCTTCAACAATGTGCTGTTGCTCAATCTCGTCTACTCCTTGGTGTAAGCTGATCGACTCTCTTGGCAGTGTCACAGTGAGAGAGCAAAAGAGCCAGAGAGGAACATTGGGGATCACAGAGTCTACGATGGCCCGAGTTCTCCTTGTTATGAACTATATAATAAGATAATTTCATATCAGTGACTCTTTTGGGTAGTTTTTAAATATAAAGAGATTACTGGATAAATTACTTCTTAAAGTAAAGTGATTTGTTTACCTGGAGTTAAAAAGGAGGAATGGCCGTAGAATATAGATGTCTAAAGATGACTTCGAGGGTAATTTAGAAAGCAAGTATGAGAAGCTTCTTTTTATTTCATTTTCTACTACTAAAATAAGCATAAAAATCATGCAGAGAGACCCCAAAACGTTTGGGTTAGTTATCACATCTTTTCTCTGGAAGGACTCAGGAAAACCACAGCGGGTTGGCCAGTGAATCCAGGGAACGAAGGACAGTGCAGCCAGGAGAAGGAACAGATTGGTCTTCCTCTGGTGACTTCCAGCACCACAGCTCAGGACATGCACCTTCTAAGCTGTCCACATTCTTGAACCAGAAACTCCCTCTGTCACAGTGATGGTTTAATCCTGGGTCAGGGGGTTCCCAAATACTCTCCCCTGTACTGTGTGGCTTTTAAGCAACATGGAGTTAATCAAGGCCGACTGAACTCCTTGTGAGTAAAGGGAGGCACAAACCTGCTTTTCTTTACTCTTTTTGAAAACAGTCTGATTGTGTAATCATACCCACACGAGTCTGGCTTGTGTTGTTAGAGGAATTATCTCCTCATTAAAAATAAATCTTAATAAGCCTAATTTGAAGGCTGCTTTTGTCTGTAATTTGATCAAGGGGTAATGAATGTGAGCCAGGTTTTTAAGCAGAGGGACAGTAGAAAAAGTCAGAAATGTTCAACAGTACAGATTATAGTCACATTAGGGGCTTTGATATGCTAATGAGTACGGGGCAATCAAATACAAATAGGAAGGGTTTGTATGTCTGAGTGTTTCCTAACCCTGCCCTTGGGGCAGCAGAAAAACCTAAGTCTCTCTAAGAGGGCTCATTTTCAGAGGACAGCTGTTCCTTGTGGGCCTCAGCTTCCCCATCTATAAAATGGGATAATGCTTTCTATACCTATTATAGATAATAACTACTCTAATTGTTGTAGTGCAGTGGTTATAGCTGTTAAGTGAGTCAGTCTGTATAAAGCACCCTGCACAGTATTTGGGTGTCCGGTCTAGTGTAGGGTTAATGACAGCACGTACTATAAAGTGTAGCTATTATTATTTTTGAGATTATTTTTGGTTTTTCTGCTGTGTTGAGCAAGAAAAACATTCATACATTTATAGAATGTGGGAGCTGAAAAAAAAAACCTTTAGAGTTTTATTTCTAGTCTGTTTTCATGTGCATCTATGTCATTTAAGATATTGATTGTATAAGAAAGGGATTCCTTTACCTATAAGTTTGGGGAAATGTTAAGTTAAATAAAATCAATCCTTTAATATGGTGGCTAGCTGTATCCATTTCAAAAGAGCCCATATTCTAGCAAGTCTCTGTAGTGGTGGGATCTGAACCCTTCCCCACAGGTTCTTATTTTTAAAGCTTGATTCTGGCATCATATTGAAGGCCTTGGATAGTGTAGATGTCAGTGTGTGGGGTGGATGGGAAGATGATGCTCTCTTCTGATTCTAACCTTCTCTTCCTATTTCCTGGTCCACAGTCAGAATGTGAACAAGGCTCAGCCATGGGCTCCCATCACCACTGAGTTGAGTCATATCTTCCCCACAAGAGTGGATTGTACTTTGAAGTTGTGTGCCAAAATAAAACTTTCTCCCCTTAAGCTGTTGCTCCCAGGTATTTTGGTCAGAGAGACGCAAACATAAACACCATAATAAACAACCTATAAACAATCTACCATTGTTCCTGGCTCATAATAGCAGCTCAGAATATGATGGTAATGCTACAACACACCTTCCCAAGTGACCTGACCATAGGACCCATCTGTTGTAGGATGTCTCCTGATCTCTCAGGAGCATTCATTCTTGAAAACTGGCTGAGAACTCACTGCTGTTCACAAAAGAAAGTGAAGCCTCCAGCCTTAATTAGCAAGGGTAGAGCCCTACCTGTAGTCCAAGTCTCCCAGTGCTTTCCCAGGAGGCTTTGCATAAAGCACACAGCTTGCCCTGGCCTGGGTTTCTGAAGGAAAAGACCTGGAGTAAAACAAAGATCAAAGCCTGGGGTGGAACCCAGGTGTGAGGACACAGGCAGACAAGGCACCAGTGTACCTGCACTCTGGGTTATCTCATGCAAGATGCTGCACTTCTAGGGCCTCACCTTCCTTCTCTGTGCTGAGGATGACTGTCTTGCCTGGGAGCTGCTTAGACTATAGTGAAGAGCAGAGGTAAAGCACATGCATTAGCAACAACAGTGTTCCCAGCACACAGCAAGGGTTCAGAATACGCTGCCTGTCATCGACAATGTTTAAAGGGGAGGCCCGTGTCATAGACAGCAAAGAAGATCTGATGACAGCTGCTTGTTTGCTAGAATCTTCCTCTGAAAGGACTTTTAAAAAAATCTATAGCAAAAATAAAAAAAAAAAAAAAAACCTGGCTGGAAGCTGGGCAACAGACTTTACCAGATACTTCTCAATAGTCTATCAAATGGCCAACAGGATGGGAAAAAGGACTCATTATAAAAAAAAAAAAATCACCAGAGTAATACAAATCAAACTCACAATAACATACTCACTCTTTCAAGGATGGTTACTATCAAAAACACCAACTATAACAAGCACTGTGAGATGTGGAGAAATGGAACCCCATTCATTGTTGGTGAGAGTGTAAACAGTACAGTGGTGATGGAAAGGAATGTGAAGGTTCCTCAATAACAAAATAGAGAACTAGTTCATAACGCAGTAACCCCACACTTGCATATATGTCCAAAGAAAATGAAAGCAGTATAATAAGATATCTACACTTCCATGTCAAGTGTAGCACTATACATAGAAACCAAGAAATACAGAGAAATGCAATTGCCCCACCCCCATGAATAAAAAAAGACATATACATAGTTGGATACTATTCATCCATAAAAGAAGAAATTTTGGCATTTGTGGCATAGATGGAACTGGAGATGATTGTGTCAAATTAAGTATGTCAGGCAGAGGAAGAGAAGTACCATGTGACCTCACTCATGTAGAACTCACAGAAATTGAGAGCAGAGCAAGAATAGGTAGAGATTAAAGAGAATATGGATTGATGAGTAAATACTGAGTTGCATCTCAGTGGTAGCATCACGTTCTGATGCTGCAGCACAGTGGTATGACCGCAAATAATAATGCATTTTACCCAAGACAAGCTACAGGAAAAGGATCTGGAAGTGTGTGCCACAAAATTTTCAAGTGACCAATAATTGAGGACATGATTAAACATCATGTAATGTGTACCTGTATCAAACATGATATTTCATGAATATGTGTATGTTTATATTCAAATATTTAAAAAGCAACCATGAAAAGTCTGTCAGCAGATGCATCTTGAGAATGCTGTGCAGTGAGCAACACCAATATCTTTTCTTTTGTAATATTGAACCAGCCCGAAAGTAACTCACCATATTTATCTTTAGCAATGAGACTATGAAAGACTGACTGGTCACAATGCTGAGAGCAGGTGACTGCTGGGCACTCAACCATCAATGGGACATCTCCATCATCCCACCAAGGCCCAGAGAACTTCAGGAGGAGAGTGGAAAGACTGTAAGAACAGTAGGGTGGTGAGGAGTGCATGAAATGCTGCTATCCACCTGCGGCATGGCGACTGCAACCACAAACAGTGCTGAACAACACTGCCCAAGACTGGGGCCTCAGTACCGCATCATGCACAGAGGGACACCCAAGCACTCGCTCTCCTGGGGAGCTAGAGACTGTTACATGTTGACGATTACTACAGGAGGAAGTGTCATTTTCTTGGATAGTGCAGTCATTGGAGGACTAGTTGGGAAAGAGATGGTGAGAAGAAAAGTGTGTGTGTGTGTGTTGGGGGGGGTGATTAACAGGATAATAGGGTGTTGAATACAGCCACACACATTGCATATATGAAACTGTCGAAACGACTTTCAAAAGAAGGCTGCTAGTTTCCGCTGCCAGCGTGGGACATTGTGGTTTCAGTTTGGGGTCTTTGGATTTTACTCTAGAAATTTGTGAGGCAATTAATCATTGAAGGGATGTCTAAACAGTGCTTGCCCGTCAGGCAGGGAGCTGTGGCAGACCCAGAGCCAAGGCCTGACACTAAGAAGAATTGAGACACTTTTGGAAATTTTTATAGTAATTAGAACAGTAAATGTTGCTTGTGGGATCCAGACTGTCAATGGAGTTTATATGCATATAACGCTGCATCATTTCACTTTTCTAGCAGCTTATTTTATTGTACTTTATAGAAACAGTCTGGGTCAAAGGAGTATTAAGGCAAAAATAAAATAGACCTCATTTTAAATGATTTCTAAAACAGTGGTCCTCAGAAGTTTGTTCCTAGAGAAAAGCAATACCTGGGAATTTGCTTGAATAAATCACTGGGCCCCAGACCCACTGAACTGTGGATTCTGAGGTAAGGGCCAACAGTCTGTTTCACAAAGACCATCAGGCAATTCTTTTTTTTTTTTGGTTTTTCGAGACAGGGTTTCTCTGTGTAGCTTTGCGCCTTTCCTGGAGCTCACTTGGTAGCCCAGGCTGGCCTCGAACTCACAGATAATAATGGTTTTGGATTGGAAGACTCACCCTAAATGTGGGTGGCACCGTGACATGAGCTAGGGTCCTGGACTGAGGAAGGAGGAGGTAGTGAGCTGAGCACCAGCGTTCACCTCTGTGCTTCCTGACTGTGGATGCAATGTGACCCAGTGCCTCAAACTCCACCTTTCAGCCGTGATGGACTGTAACTTCTGGAAGAATACATGAAACAGACCCTTCCTCTCTTAGTTTCTCCTCTCCAGACATTTTGTCATGGCAATCAGAAAAAATAACTAATACATAAACCAATGCTCTAGACCTCCTCAGCATGGTAGTTATTTGTGTATTAAGTAGATAGCTACCACCCAACCCCAGCCTTCCTCTTCTGGCATCTTTCCAATTCTGTTCATAGGTTTGGAACTCGAATTATTTCTTCTTCCTCATCCCCACTGATCGATCCATAAGTCATTCACATGTGAGAGGCTTTTGTTTTCTTAGTGTTAGGAAGCACATTTCACAAATCCATCCTGATATGTGGAGTTGAATCCCAAACTGAGAAATTAGTCCCCAAGAGGCACTAATTAGGCTTAAGATGGATGCTTTTTACATAACTGGGTCTATTTCCTGTCTGCCATATTGCTGTAGGTTCTATTGTCTCCTTGGCTAAGGGGTTCTCTCAGTCTCGCTCTATGAGTGGCAGCATGTGCAATTATGGTTTTAAACAGTCAGTGCTAACAGAGGCAACTTGAAGGAATTACAATCTGTCCTCTTATCCCCACTGCAGTAGTTAATGAATACTGCAACTTCTTTAGTGACTTAACTATGTATTTATTTTACTGTGTACTTATTTGACTGTGAAAGTTTCAAAGTGAGAATGCTCAGGAATCAAGGTGGCTTAATACTGTTCATGTTCTCTACTATCCGTTTGGTACATGAATTTAAACCTTTGTTTCAGAATCCAAAAACCCAAGGAGCTGGAGAGATGGCTCATCACTTAGGAGCACATGTTGCTCTTACAGAGGACCAGTGTTCAGTTCCCAGCACCCATATGGCAGCTCATAATAGCCTATAACTCTAGTTCCAGATGGAACCTGTTGCCCTCTTCTGACCTCCACAGGCTCTTGCATACACATGGTGCATACACAAAACACTCAGGCACACACACACACACACACACACACACACACACACACACACACACAATGTAGGTGGAAGTTTCTGTCCTGTTGGCAGCTCCCAAATAAACACACTGAGGCTTATAATTAATTGTAAATGCTTGGCCAATGGCTCAGGCTTGTTACTAGCTAACGCTTATATTTTAAATTCACCCATATTTCTTATCTACCCTCTGCCATGTGGCTCATGGCTTGTTACCTCATTTTATACATGCCATGCTTCCTCTGGGTCTGCTGGCATCTCTTCTGACTCTGTCCTTCCCAGCATCCTCCTAGTCTGGCTCTCCTGCCCAGTCCCTTCCTGTCCAGCTATAGGCCCATCAGCTCTTTATTAACCAATGAGAGTAATACATATTTACAGTGTACAAAGATTGTTCCATGGCAACACACAATGAATAAAATAAACTAATCTTTTTTATATCAGTAAGATATGTTTCTAAGTATAGATATACCCTTATTTACTTCTCCAACAAATATTTCCAAGAAAAAAAATAGGGAATGAGGAATTTTATCAAATCAGATGTTATGCCGTGTTAACTTTATGGAAATAATATGCTATGCAACTTGAAAGTGGAATCCACTCTTTATTTCCCTTTATGATTTAAAATAGCTAAGTTCAAGTTTTCCATTACATTAGGTCTTAGTTTTAAGGAAGAACAACTAGACATTCACTTATGAATCTTTTGGTTCATTTTCTTCTAATGTCAAAGAAAGATGTCAGTAAAAACACAACCTTCTAATTATAATTCACATGTATTTTTTCATATATTCACATGAATTCTTTTCTCCAATTTGTGAATTAATGCACACTTAAAAATTCAAAAACTGAATGAAGGGAAAAGTTGGCTTTACTTTGTTGGCAAACCTTTGGACCTAATCGTTCAGAGATCAACTAGATTGGCTTCTGTAGCCAGAAGGTATGGTTGATTATTTCTGCCCCCAATGACTGGCACAACAGTTACTTTCCAAGGGTTTTCAGATGGGTTTAGTTGAACCCCTAACTGAGAAACTCTAGATAATAGTCAGAAAATAGCATTGTTTTGTAGTTTCTTCTTATAAGTAATGCCCAAACTTGTTCTTTTGACTCTGATAGAGTTAAATGCAAGAGGGCTGCATTGTTAATTGAGCACAAGTTTTAGACACTTATGTTTTATGTGTGTGGGTTTATTGTGTATGTGATTGTGCATGCATGCTTACTTGTGTGAACATGTAAGAGGCCAGAGTTTGATGGAAGGCATCTTCTTGGTCTCTTTACTTTATGTATTGAGGCAAGATCTCTCACTTGAGCCCTCTAACTTGACTGATCCAGCTAGCCATCTTGCTCTGGGGATCTCATGTCTCTCTGCCTTCTGTGTGTTGGGACTAGAGCCTGGCACTTACATGGGTATGGAGAGTCTCTGGGCTCCACGCTTATTTCAGCAGGAACTAGGCTCTCAAGCTATCTCCCTCTGCCATCTCATCCCCACAGTTTTTGAGACAAAGTCTCATGTACCTCAGGCTGGTCTCGAGCTCCTGATTCTGCCATCATCTCCTACATGCTAGGACAGCGGGCATGGTCCCCCATGCCTGATTAAATGTGTTTTAATGCTCTTCTATTTAACAGGATACACTGTGAAACTTACCAAAACAAAACCACAAGCTTTGGAGGTGTAAAGAGGAAGTACATGGATGGAGAAGAGCTGAGAACTGTGAAGATAGAGAGTTTTATTATAATTAGACCCTGGTAGTCACTCAGTTCAGAAATTAAGAGCAAAACATTAAATAAACAACAACAACAACAACAAAAAAAAAAAACCCATCAAACCCCCAAACTGACAGGTGGAAGGGGAAGAAGAGTTGTGTCAGTTCTGTTTAGCACACGAAGGGCAGATGCACAGTGCACTCACTGGATCTGACCTTTTCCCGCCCTTGAGAAACACTGCTTTCAAGGCCACAGTTCTGCTGTACTTGGATGCGGCTCCCTGATCTTCTTGGGTACAGCTCACAAGGGGGCTACTACCAGTCTATCATGGGTGTCTCAGTAGATTGATTTTCTGTGTGCATTATTATTCATTTATTCACCATTTATTGAACATGAAAACTGTGCCAGCCATGTTAAAGGCATTCAGGAGCAAAATATGAAACTTGCACTCTAGTAAATAGAAAATGTTTTGGTTGCCCTTTTTGGCATGTAGTAAATGCTCAATTTTTCAATTTTTTCTTTTTCTTTTGGTTGTCATACTACATTGAACTATTTGGTGAAGGGCATTCTGGTGTCAGTTAACACAGCTGAGCAGTTCAGGGCAGTTGTGACTCTTCCTCAAATAATGAGGACATTTGTTCCACCTCAATTCATTTCCTGCTCAGGGTCTATTAAAAACACACTGTCAAGATTCCCTCTCAACTCAGTGTGTTCTGAGGGTGGGGGTGGGTACTGAGGACTCACTGTGTTCCGAGGGTCAGAGTGGGTACTGAGGACTCACTGTATTCCGAGGGTGGGGGCGGGTACTGAGGACTCACTGTGTTCCGAGGGTGGGGGTGGTACTGAGGACTCACTGTGTTCCGAGGGTGGGGGCGGGTACTGAGGACTCACTGTGTTCCGATGGTAGGGGCGGGTACTGAAGACTCACTGTGTTCTGAGGGTCAGGGTGGGTACTGAGAGGAGAGTCATACAGAGAGCATCACCTCATTCCAGGGAATCTGGCCCGTGCATGCCTTTCGGATGTGCAGATTCGATCCTTGCTAGAACACAGGGTCAGGGTACATTCTCAGAGGAACCGAATGAAGCTGCACCAAGTGAGGACAAATGGCTGACACCATTGCTCGCTCACATCTTGTGTGCAGCTGTGAACAGCTGTGTTGGTACCAGTTTAGCTAAGACCACACCACCAGGAGAGAGAGAGCAGGCCATTCATTCACAAAGCTCTAGTACACAGAGGCTCACAGGTGTGTTCCAAGGAAGATATTTCCATTTCCTTCTTCCTAATGTTTATGCTGACATCAGGCCACAGGGTTCTAGAATTCTTTCACAATTAAAGGTTTTCTCTGCCCAGGAACAGCGCTATATGGATATATTACAAACAGACATAAAACAGGAAAAAGCATTCTGCAGCTGCCAACGAGGAGTCTCTGGGTGACTCAGTGACCATCCATTCATTTCGTTATGAATAAACCTCAGTTGTTTCCTCTGCAGAGGGGAGAGAATGTACCAAAGAGAGGAACTACCTTAGCAGCCTGCTTTACCACCCTCACATACTCAAAAAAAAAGGGGGGTCGTTTGTCTACCCACTGACTGTACAGGGCCATTCCATCAGAAGATTTACCAGCTTAAATGAAGCTGCATCACCTTGGTATTTGTTGTGACTTATCCCTGACCCCTGGTCTAATAGGCATAGTAGAATTATTATAAGTGGTAAGTGCATACAAGAAGACTGTCTTGGCAACTATATATCCAAAGGTTCTGAAATAGGGGCTTTGTCAAACATCGTTGATCTGAGGACCTACTTCACCCTCTTATCAGAAGTAGAATCCCTGGGAACTCACATCTAAGTGGGCTTTAGACTTAACATTTGCATGTTTCACATAACTGCTTGAATAATTTCCCCTTTAAGGGCCTCATCCTAGGAGGCCTTATTCCTAGATCTTGAAGTTAGAGACAATTATGATTTGGAAAACTGCTTCTAAATCAAACTTATCTTGTGTCCGGGGAGAAGCATAAGTCGTGAATATTCATTCGTAGAACATGGAAAACTATCTTTTGGCAGTGGTTTATGGCTTACATGAGTAAGAAAAGGAATTGGCTGTGTTTCAGTCCAAATCCATTTGGTTTACATTTATTCCTTCATCCAAATAATGTTCAATAAACACAGACTGTGATTCGGGTACTGTGCTACCTTGCGAAGATGCCTTGGTGAAGAGGTTAGAAACTGTCTCCACCTTCAGGCACATTATAGCAATGGTTAGACATTGAGACACTGGGCAGTGGCTCTACAAACATGTAGTCACGATTCCTGAAGGTTATGAAGAAAATTACTGAGGTAAAAACAATAGGCAGATGAGTGCAAAGAGAAGCCTGGTTCACATGCACAATGCTTGGAATGGGCTTTTCCAGACAGTTGACAAGGAATACAAAACCCAGAAGAGAGAGGGGGAAAGAAAGACCATCTACCTTTCTTCTGACTCGTTCTTTAGTCCTGGACTCTTTTCTGAGTTTAGACACTGTTCCAGAGGGAGCTCAACCCAAGGATCATGGGAACATAAATGCAAAGAGAATCTAACTGGTCTTAGTCCAATATTAAGTTTGCAAGACTTTTCATCAACCAATTCCTTTCTCTGAGACATGGACACCTTGAGATTTAAGGACTAATTTTACTCCCCCGCAGCAGAAAGATCTGAGTCTGGCCCCCAGCATCAGCCTCCAAGGGCCATCACTAGAGAACTTGCCTAGTCCCCTGGGCCCACATGATGTCCTAAAGGGTCACTTCTCTTTTCTCCCAGGATCACCTTGAAGCTACAGAAGTAGAAATGGCCTCCAGGACACTGAAAGGCATCAAACGATGCACTTCTGCAATGTGTACATGCAGCTTAATTTTCAGATCTCACTATGGTTATAACAACAGTACTGATGTTTAAGGAAACCTGCCCTTGGTGATAGGAGAAAGGGGCCCTGCTAACACTAATATCCTCATGTATTTATTCCAGTTTTGCTGTTCGTGAATCTAGAAAAGTGAGTCTCCTATATCTGGGGTCCTGGCATGTATGGCAGCTGCAGGAGGTGGCACATAGGGACTAAGCAGGATTAGGTAACTAATCATTTACTCATCTGTAGAATTTCTAAACATGTAGTTATTATGTAAAACTATTCTTTGGGAAATTGCTTCAGGGATGTGTGTGTATAAACAAATAATAATAAACAAATGCAAACATTTAGCAGCAGTATTCAGATACAGGTCAAACATCTCTAATCTGAACATCTAAAATTAAAAAATTTAAAAATGCTTCAACATCTGAAATATGAATGCCAACACAATTAGACAAGTGGAAAATTTAATACCTGACCTCTTACGCTTCAATGTATTCAAACTTTGTGTCATGCATAAAATTACTAAAGTACTGTACAAAATTACCTCTAGAGAATGTGTGTGTTTGTGTAGTGTATATATATATACACACACATACATATATATAAACACAAATGAATTTTGAGTTGAAACTCAGATTCCATATGTAAAATATCTCATTATAACTATCCAAGTAGTCCAAAATCTGGTATAAAAAAAAAAAAAAAAAAAAAAAAAAGTCCAAAAGCAAAAAAACTTCTGTTCCTAAGCTTTTGGGCTAAAGATACTCAAATTGTATAGATTTCATGTCTAGACCCTAACACAGCAGCTACTCACCTAATCCACACATACTTCTTGTTTTCAGTTCTAATCATAACTTTGTGAAAGTTTTACTGTCATGGTGTGTCACAAACAAGGAAGGACTGACTAGTATAGATAAGACCTGAGGTGTCTGGGTCAATAACAATGGACAACTCATAGCATTTATGAATGAAAGGAATTGACATTCAGTTCATCCCAGCCATGTCAGTTGGCACTTCGAGTGATTTGTGGAACATATCCATCATTGCAAGGGTTCTGTTGAACAGTGCTGGAGACCCTAGGCCGAGTTTGCTAAACAGTGATACTCTGGCCCTATTGTATGTACACAGTGATGGTCCTATGATCTAGAACAGTGGTTCTCAACATGTGGACCATGACCCTTTTGGGAGGGTCAAATAACCCTTTCACAGGGGTCACATATCAGATATCTTCTATATCAGATATTTATATTGTGATTCATAACAATAACAAAATTATAGTTAGGAAGAGGTAGCAATGAAATAATTTTCTGGTTGGGGGTCATCACAACATGAGGAACTGTATTAAAGGGTTGCAGCATTAGGAAGGTTGAGAACCACTGGAACAGAGGACGCTGAGCAGCCAGCAGCCACTGGTCACAGTAGCACTATTCCCCAATGGGAGCAACCAGAAACATTTCCAGATGATGCCCGATGACCATTGAGAAAGGAAAAAGAATCTGCCCTCGTTGAGAATGAATGCCCTGGTCTCAGCCTAGGGTTTATGATCCGACAAGGGACTTGTGCAAGTAACTTTAAACACCTTGAGCTTCAATTTCCTCACTGGGGAAGAAAAACAACAAAATGTCTTTTCTTAGGGTTTTGTGTCTGTTAAGTACCATAGGCAGGTCATCTGCTGGAGAGTGAAAACACATTAAAGGTTAGGACCTTGAGCCCCAGCCCTACCTAAAGAGTTCTGTATTAGATGATGTAGCAACAGGAAGCCTTGAGACTTTGAGTTCTGCTGTCCCATCACCTTATCCATGACTTCAGGCTTCCATGTTTAAATAACTCAAGGGCTGAGACCATGACAAGTCGGATTGTTTAGACATCAGATCCTGGGGACTTGGAAATTCTTAAAAGGTTCTACATGAAAAAGTCATATGGAAACCCAGTGCTAGAGAAGCTTCCTAAAAATATACTTGTGTGTATATATAAAAGAATCTGACCTGCAAGTCTGGAACTAGCCCTGCCACTCAAGGGTCTGCTCACTGCATGTGCACAGCCTAGGGCACTTTGCTGCTCCCTGAGCGCCACCTCCTCCTGTCCATCAGCCCAGTCAGGAATGAGTCATTCTTCATACTTATCTACATATTTTTTTTTCTTAATATAACCTAAAAGTTTCTAGACAAACATCATTTATTTTTCTAGGTTTCTTGTTCATCAAAGGACATTCTGATTGATCATTTTGCAAATGGAAGCTGCCATCTGAATCAACCAAACCGTCCCAACACCAATAGGCCCAAGCTAAGAAAGATGTTAAAAATGGTTTCAAAGGAAAAATTCACTAAATTAGAGCTATTGAAGGTGAAGACAATTGGAAATTAATAAAATACCATAATTAAAATATGAGTTTAAAAGAGGAAGTCATTATCCTTTTGATATTTGATTCATTGATTAATCAAACTCCAACATGGAAAGGATATAATGATATCAACTGGGCAAAAATAGAATCACATAAGAGGAGTCATTGGCTCTCTTCTGGCAAATAGACAAGACCATTAATTATCCATTTCCATGTGGGTCAAGGTGCTACTACACTTCAGAAGAAAACTCTTACTATGAGCTGGTAAGCACTCCTTTGCAGTCTTTTCATGCCATATATTTGGAGCTAAGTCTTTAAAAATATCACAGAGATGATGAACATCTTAATCTCTGCTTACAGCCGCTGAATTGTTGGGATTAGAAGGCATGCCGTCTTATTAGATAGTTGCTCTAGTTTTGATGTGGTAGGAGCCTAGTCCTCAGTGTGTCAGTCATGAGGCAATGGCACCTCTAAGGCAAAGCATACTGTGAAGTGGGTTCCTGGGGCTCCACTCTTGGGAAGGATGAATGCTAATCTTCAAGAGTTAGTTCTCAAGAATGGGCTGTTACAAAGAAGCTGTGTGTCAGGTCTCTTCTGCCCCTCTGCCATATTGTTTAGAATGTTGAATATGTGGGGCCAGCAGATCTTGGATTGTCAACTCCCAAGACTGTGAGCAAAATAAATCTCTTTCTGTATAAAATTACCAGCATCAAAGGTATGAGCAATAACTAAATGAAGGTCGACTGAGCATGACTACTTCTATTCAAGCCAATCACATTTGTTCAAACAAATTTGTATCTCTTCAAATTCATACTTCATAATGTGGGAAACTAAAATAATTATAATTTGATATGTGATATTTATTTATTTTTGGCTTGGTAAACTGCTTAGTGCTGTGTCCAATATGTTTCTAAATCAGCCAAAACCAAGCAGAGGCTTTAACAAACTGTAAATAGCCTTGTAGGAAGGAAAAGTACTGTGGAAATCTGAATGTATCAAATATCTGATATTCCTTATAGCAAATTCTCTTACTCGTTTTACATTCAAAGCATACATGTTCATTGTATAGACAGATGTACAGTATATATACAGTTTTAAAATCTCATTGGGGTGAAGTGAGTAGGGAAGAATGGCTTCACAAGTTCCTTGTGGATTGATAAAAACTGGTGTAGGACCAAGAGAGGGGCAAGGGCTGTCACTCAGCCTGGGCTGGGGAAGAAACATGGAAGTTGATAGACAGCAAATGAATCTTCTCAACACTTGCTGGCCTGGAGTTTTACCTCAGTCTAATAGACATTTCTATTTTCTGGGGTTTCCCAACAGGTAATCAACCCAGGGAAAGTTTCTCTCTGGTTTTGTACATTCAGCAACAGTTAAGGCTAAGCACAAAGGTACAAACACTTGTACCCTGAGGTGCCATGTGAGGGGCTGGTCCTGATGCTTACTGTGGTGGTTTTTAATGAAAATGGCCCCCATAGACTCTTAGGGAGTGGCACTATTTGAAAGGATTAGGGCATGTGGCCTTGCTGGTGTAGGTGTGGCCTTGTTGGAGGATTTGTGCCACTGGGGGTGGGCTTTGAGGCTTCAGATGCTCAAGTCAGGCCCAATCTCTCTCTCTCTCTCTCTCTCTCTCTCTCTCTCTCTCTCTCTCTCTCTCTCTCTCTCTCTCTCCCTCCCTCCCTCCCTCCCTCCTTTCTCTCTCACTTCCTGCTGCCACCAATCCAAATGTCGAACTCTCTGCTCCAGCACCATGGCTGCTGGCATGCTGCCGTGTTTCCTGTCATGATAATATTGTATTAAATCTCTGAACCTGCAAGCCAAACCCAAATAGATGTTTTCCTTGGGCCATGGTGTCTCTTCACATCTTCACAGCAATAGAAACCCCAACTAAGTCACTTACAAGTGTGTTGTAGTTTCCTTTTTTTTCTTTTATTGATTTTTATTATTTGTTGAGACTGGTTCTCCTTTAGCTCAGGCTAACTTCTAACTTAGTATGTAGCTGAGAACAACTTCCTGACCCTCCTGCCTTCAGAACACTGGGACTCCAGGCATGTGTCACCTGTCTAGTTCATTCAGTACTGGGAACTGATCTCAGGGTTTTGTGTATGCCAGGCTAGCGCTCTACCACCTGAGCTTCAGCTCCAGTCCCCATCTTCTCATTTTAAAAATATAGGGTTGGTGAAAATGATTATTTTAAGCTGATCTCATCCTAAACAATATGGCGTGCCATCCCTAATCTATACAATCATGTCTTCCTCAGGCACATCACATGCAGCTGTTAGAATTGCATAGTTTGGGTCAAGACATTGAGTCTTCTGATGTATTTCTAACCTGTGCCAGATCAGTAAGAGTTAAGCTATTGACCTGTGATTGGCATCTTTGGGTGAACTGTACCATCACATTATCAGAGAAAAAGATCCAACCCCTAGGAATCCTGAGGATTGACAACAGGAGTGAGGGATGAAGTCCTTGTGGGTTCTCCAAGACTTAGAAACTACAGAAATACTTAGCCCAAATCAAAATTTTACAGAAAGCCGGTCCATTGTGTGGAACCACATGAAAGTCTGATTTTTGTAGGTCAAAAATGGCTGACTGGTGGCAACATTATAGAATCTACAGGGGACTTTAGCTAGCATGTCAACTGTCCTTAATGGAAAGGAAGTATTTTATCTAGTTATTACATTTATTAAATGGTTGACATTGAGTTTTTTATCAGCATCTTTTTCCCCAATGCAAGGCATAACCAAATTTCAAACTGTAAACAAAATGATAAGCATCTACTTTTTATGACTTGACCTCAAAAAACACAAAAGTACTTTTTTCTTGTCTAAAAGGAAGTTTGACCGCTGAGATATGGCTAACTCAGTTTCCAAGACTGCTTTAGTTTACCATATGTTTATTCTTTTATTTATTTATTTTTGTTGTAGAGTTTTCAACAGTTCCTAGTGGAACTGGCCCATGATGAGCTGTATTTCCAACTTAATGATCAGGAAGAAGTCCAGGGCAGGGCTGGAAGGGGTGGGCTCGATCCCTCTTCCATGTCTACCTCAGAATGCTGTATCTTGCACTAGGATTCTGAGGAAATCTATAAACCCAATCCCTATGTTAAAAAGTGAAGAGACTAGATATGGAGGCTGTCTTGAAAAGAGGGAGAGAGAAGAGGAGGAGGAAAAGGAAGGGGGTAAATAGCACTTGAAGAATTCCGAGAAGCGGAAGAAGAGCTGAGTGAGCCGAAGGAGGGGACCAGAGAAAAACCATAAGGAGAATGGGGGATGGGAAGGGCTAGCTTCCAGGCAGGAGTCACACACGGGTCACTTAGAGGAAAGTAAATGATTCTTGCTTTTAAATTATGACTTATTCCTTGCATCCTTCCAAAAGAACGTAGAGTGCCTAGGAAAGCAAAGGGACAGGGACATTCCGGAACTGCTTGGAGAGAGAGAATGCTTAATTTCTACTTCTTGTTCTGCTCCCAATGACAGAAGATGGTTCAGCCATAACTATATTAAAAAACTTACGGAGAATAAAATGGAAGATAGGAAGGCCAGCCAGCAGGCCATGCTTTCCTCTCTCGTGGCCCCTCCAGTTCTTCTGGGGACGCACACATCTGTGACTTCTAATCCTTCTGGAAAGGAACACAAACAGGACATGTCCTGGAAACAGGGAGAAAATGTTGTTTGACATGTGGATTAGGCAATGTTGACAAATAGAGTGGTCTGTCAGATACCTCCTCAAAGCTCTGACACCTGGAGAGATGCTCCCCCACTCCCCCATTCTCCTCCCACCCTGCCCCCAGGGTCTGTGTCTCAGTTCCTGGCATATGTAGACCTGTCACGCTTTTCAGTGAAAGTACAGCAGACAAAGAGGACTCCCATGTCCCTTCTCAGGCCACTTCCTTCTTTACATGCCGCTGTAGCCAACAATTCACAGCTAGCTAGCGTAATCATGCTGGTAAACAAATACAATAAATAAGTAAACAATCTGTCTCCAGATCCTTTTTGCAGGCCCTTTCTCCCAGAACCCCTTTCTTCTCTCCAGAAGCAATGCTGAAGGCCAAAGATAAGGATATTATTTGTACACATGCCAGTTCACTGGCAGTATGCGTTTTCAAACTGCCAAAAAGAAAAGAAAAAAAAAAAAAGCGAAAGGGAAGTGTGTTGAATTTAGCTTCCCTAGAATTGGATTCAACTGGATGTCAGACTTCAGTGTGGGACTTGTAAAAGCTCCACTCCCACTGGTGTCTGCAGTCAGAGCAGGGAGACAGCTGTAAAAAGCATCTTCCAGCCAAAACGTGATTTCAAAAAGGTCATTTTATCACATGATTTATTTATATTATTTCTCCGTGGTACAAAGTGTTCTGATTCATATGCAGAACCCAGAGGGGAGGAGAAAAAAACAGAAAGAAAACCTTAAGGCCCATGACTCAGGAGCCCTGCTGGGGCCAAGGAAATGGCCCGCCTGTGTTTGAAGGCCCTTTGAAACCTTCCACACGATACAGCTTTTTCTGCATCAATCAAATTAAAACAGGAAGCCATATCATGATAAGATTGATCTTTTCCCATACCCTCTGAGGCTTCATCAGTAAGAAACATGATTAGAGGTAGGCCTGGCTTTTACAGTCAGCAAAAACAATCAAGATAGTCTTTTTCCTTCAGAAGAGAAAATCAAGGGTCAGCTTAATCAAATTTCTAAGGCTTTGTTTTCGTCGCATGGTATGCGTCAACTTCAAGGGTTTAAGTTTTCTCTCCTGCCTTTCTTCTCCCAAGATGCAAGATCAATCCCATCCTAAGTAGACCTAGAGAATTTACTATGGAAGGTTGGGTGTCTTTTGGAATGCAAGTAGATGGCTGCTTTAGTTTGTCTTTCCTTAGCTTTTTCCTTGCTTCCTAAATACAGGACGGGGATTTTAATACCAAGTTGGTGATGTTGACAGGTAGGAGTTACTGGGTAAATATTTCTTTGGCCATATATTGTTTTTAACCTCTCCCTGAAGCGAAGTCCAAACTAAATGTTCCTAGGTTGTTTTGGTTTTTGGTTTGTCCTTTTGCTATCCCTGGTCATTTACCCTTAGCTGGCCTTAGACATGGAGGTCAGGTGTTTGAAAATGTCTTCTGAGCATTACCAATACCCGGAGAAAAGAAGAGTCAAATTTACTGAGAAAGAAAAGAATGTAACTCTGCCTGCCATGTCTCACTTACCAGTGCTAGGCATCTTTTCTTTCTTTCCTCCTCCTCCTCCTCTTCCTCTTCCTCCTCCTCCTCCGTTTCCACTTTCTCCTCTTCTTTTTATTCTCCCCCTCCCCTCCTTCTTCATCATCATCATCATCATTAACAAACGTTTCAGTACCATCTTGCTAATTGCAAGTTACGGGACAGTGCAGATTCTCTCACCGTGTTTTCAGCAGTGACTCACTAGGGAAGACAGGGAGCATAGATCGGATTCTGTGATAATATCTGTGGATATGTTTGACTTGTTTGCATCTCGGTTGCTGAAATCTGATGTGTTCACGAAATCTGACTTGAGAATGATTTAAAAATTCAACCTCATGAATATTCAGCAGTGCTGCCAAGTCAGTTTCCAGTGACTTAGTCATTTCTCTGTAGTTTCTCCTAAAGAAGGCTTTGTTTAAACTAGGAAAGGATTTTTCCTGAAGTTGAAAAATTAAAAGTTAAGTACCAATACTATGTGGAACAATTCTACAATGTGTTGAATTTTATGTCCCTCCAAAACTGTGTCCTCCTGTCCGGGATGGTTTCAGAGGGGCATCTCTGATAATGGGCACATGACATTAGCTTTTCTGAAACAATACAGAACTTTGCTATCAAAAAGTGATCTCAATTAAGTCCATTTTGCTTTTTTTTTTTCTTTTTTTGCTCTGGGTCAGAAAAGAGAATCCTAAATCAGGAGAGAAGTCTCATTCAAAATTAGGAAGATCATCTGAGTTATTGGAATAGCAGTAATAATGTAGGACAGGCAGAGTCAGAAAAATCATCTAAAACTTGGAATAAAGCAAAAATTATTTCGTTCTTCAACTTTCATGCCACGTTTTCTAGCCTAGACCCTAGACACATATAAAACAAGCAACGCCGTTGTCTTGTCTCTTATTTGGACACCTGTGTGTTTACACACTTTGTAAAATAAATTAGAGTTAAGACACAGGGCAGAGCAAGGGAACTGGGACTTGGCTATTTCATTAGCCAGGCCAGCTCTAAGTGAACTACTCATTGTCGTTCAGAGCTAAGTCACGCTGGATCAGGTCCAAAGCCAGGAGGCTTAACACCAATGTCTTCCATTTATAGAGAGTGAGGCTTTGCACCTACACTCTGAGTGTACTTTGTAAATCAATTAGAATCCTATTAACTCAATATGCCACTAACTAATGGATGCGTAAATGATAACAGAGTACATCTGTCCACCGTGTTAAAGTCCAGGAATAAATTCTCACGAGTCTCACTCCTTAACCTTTTAAGGGAATATCATTATCTTCATTTTACAATTACGTGAACAGATACTCATGAGACCAAACAATTTTTTTGTTCTCTAAAACTCAAAGCTTGGATTGGAACTCAAGACCTTGTTGAGTTGGGTCATAGGATTGAGCACACCTAGAGTTTGGCCTGTGGGTTTAGTTCTCATACTTGCTAGATGAGTAATCTTGGGTGAGACATTTAACTTTTCTGAGGGAAACACACTACTAGCTCTGTGTGTTGAGAATTAAAGGAGACCTTTCATTGACAGCTCTTGCAGATTGGCTGAGTCACAGTAATTACTCAATAAACTGTGTTTATTATAACTCAGGAACTGTGTTGGTGAAGAAGGAGCAGCAGAGCAATAAAGCCATTGTTTAGTTCCATTATCTTGGGTGGGGGGGATGAGAGGCATTCTGGTTTTATGGTATAGTTGACATGTATCTCCAGAGTCTTCCTTTTAAAATGAGTGGGGCTTAGAAATACTGAAGAGAAATTTTCCAAAGTTATTTGAAAGCAGCCAGGATTCCTGCGTTAACTCTCTTTCTTTCGCTGGGACTTCTTGTGACTTCCATCAAAGTTTACTTAACCTTCCAGTGAAGGCCCCAGCTTACAATGTGAAAGAGGAAAATTAAAGAAATCAGCCTCATGCTAGACCTGGAAAATGGATTCCAAAGTCAGACTCCTTGGGCCTTATGGCCTATTCAGAGACAGGCTACCCCCAAGTCCAGGGCAGAACAACAAACTATTTGTAGGCCATCTTCAAGGCAAAGCAAGCCAAACATCAGTGTTGGGATCCCATGCTGAAGACACACTGAAAAGAGCCATGGGCAGCTCTGAGCAGGAAAGTGTCAGGGGGCTGAGGAGTCAGCGAGGAGGAGCAGTGAGTTCAATAAGGACAAAAGACCCTGAGAGAGCAGGGAACACAGACCAGGTAAAAGTTCCTAAAACACAATTACCTGGTCCATTCTAAGCAAAGTATGCCAAGTCCTCTAGAAGGAGCATTCTTCCCAGTACCCCACTTTCTTACCTCTTTCTTTTTTAAAATATCCCTGCTTCATAAATAATGCTGCCCTACCCACAATTACTTTTGCATGGGTTTACCACAAATAAAATGTATTTTTCTTCCCTCCTCACCCCCACTTTCTTACGAGATAATACCGGTCCCTGTATGAAGACCTTTATTCACTGATAAACAATTCAATCCAGTGACCTCCTTATTCTGGGATTCCCTCAGCAGAATCCCATCTCAAGCATCAATAACACTGAAGTCCAGCGTTGGAGAACAGTTCATCCTCAATGTCCTTGATGGGGAAACGGGATGAGAACCATTTCCACGGGCTTTCTCGTGACATTTACTCCTCACCTCCTGGGGACATGTCAGTTCTCTCTGTCCCCAGCTGAGCCTGTAACCACTCTGACTGCAGTGCCCCCAAGACAGCATCCTCTTTCCCCAGAGAGGCATTAGTAGGATCTGAAAGCTGGAAGGGAGCCACCATTGGCAACCATCTATAAACAGACTCGTCTCTTCCCACTTTTTTCAGCAGAGAAAAAATACGTAGATTGACAGAAGGAAATATAGCAGAGAGAAAAAGGTCTTAGGAAAAAAAATAGCCCTGACTGCCTTTGTTTCTCTGCTGCTGTGATGAAACACTGCTGACCATAATGAACTTGGGGAGGCAAGGATATGCATGGCTTACAGCTTATAGTCTATGACCTAAGAAAGCCGTGGAAGGAGCCTAAAAGTAGGAATTGGAGCAGAGACCATGCAGGAATGTTGCTTTCTGGCTTGCTTTCCTTGGCTCATGATGGGCTCTCATCCTTATACAACTCAGACCTATTTGCCCACACTGGGCTGGGTCCTCCAACATCAATTAGCAATCAAGAAAATCCCCCACAGATATGCCCACAGGCCACTCCTATGGAGTCAATTGCTAACTGAGGTTCCCTCTTCCCAGATGTGTTTAGGTTTGTGTCAAGTTGACAAAAGTATATGACAATCCCTAACTTAGAAATAAGGCAAACATTACCCTGAGCTCTTTCAAAGTCATACTAACTGTTCTAGTTAGTTCATATAGCTAGATCATCTGATGTTCAGTTCAGGAGTTGACTATACAATGATGTGGTCACTAGTCCCATAGGGCTCTTCAAATTTAAACATTAATCAAACAAAATTAAATGAAGTTAAAACTCCAGTTCCCTGGTCACTCATATCCAAAGCTGAAGGACTGCATGAAGCTAGCCAGTGGCTATCATAGGCAGATGAGACAGAGAATATTTCCTTCATTACAGAAAATTTGTTCAGATAATTTCTCTAAGGGGATGTAAAGTTGCCCTAAATTTGACTGTTAATCAGAGTCCAGACTTCCTAAAGTTGGATGGTTGCCTGATTTTAGCTGTGAAAATAATTTTTGTTTAAGAAAAGGACAAGCTTATAGATTGCAGTTAATTGCCCTAAAATTAATCAGTTTGGGATCAAAACTCACAATCTTGTTCTGAAATTAAAAACATTCATTTATTCACTCTGTGATAACTTCATACATGTATATAATTTATTTTAATCTGTACCCACTTCTTCTCAGCAAGTCCACCTCTTACCTTATTTTTTTAATGACCTACTGGGTTTAATTAAGGTTGCTTGAATGAACATGGTGTAGAGTTATATTTACTGAAGAATGGACAGCTTATCAGTAGATACATCACTGAAGAAAAATGATTCTCCTTTCTCCAAAAGCAATCAACAGTTAATAGTTCATCAGCTAGGTATGGGGCTCTCCTTTATCCATGTCTAGCCTTTTTAACTAGGGGGCGGCCAGGAAGAACCCCTTTCTCTTCCTAGCTTCATCACTGCCACAAAAACAAGAATGTCAAAACCTGAAGCATTCTGGCAGGTACCCCTAGGAGCCTGAAATCTCTCTTCACCAGCCCCAAGGAACACAGAAACAACCCTTTCTGTTGTTCAGCACATAGCAGGAGATTGTTCTGTATATACTCCTGGCTCCTAAGGAAGGAATTAGGAGAGGAGAGGAGAAGCAGACAGTAGTTAGAAAGCACTCTTTAGCACTCAGGAAGAAGTGTCAACTCAGTCGTGTAACTTCAGAACCAGGAAGATACAGGCATTCAAATACTTCTCTCCATCATTTGAATAGGTTCTCCCCACTGGGGGAATTCTCATATCTACATGATTAGCTACCCTCCTGGGAGATCATATCTTCTGCCTATATCTGGGCAGTCGTAATAGTCCAGCAAAGGATATTGGCTTACCTTAAATAATCCTTAGGGAATGAATTGATAACCATGACCAGGAGTACAGAATTCTTTCATTAGCTAATTTTGATCAAATGGCCATCCCTAGTATTAATTAAGCACATATGAACCATGAGCACTGACCATAAGGATGAAGAAGGGACTGGGTGGGTAGTCAAAAGCACATAGTTCCTAAGAGATTTGGTATGCATGCCCACATAGAATCTTTACCCAAATATTGATAGTAGTATTAAGCTCTGTACACAATCTGAATGCCTATCACTCAATGACTGTATAATCATACTGTGAGAGGCTGCTCAGCCATAAAGGGTAAAAGACTACATTTATTTGTTTGTTTGTTTGTTTTAGGTTTTTGAGACAGGGTTTCTCTGTAGCTTTGGAGCCTGTCCTGGAACTCGCTCTGTGGACCAGGCTGGCCCCAAACTCACAGAAATCTGCCTCTCTCTGCCTCCCAAGTGCTGGGATTAAAGGCATGAGCCACCACTGCTCAGCCAAAGACTATATTTGTAACACAAATATATCCTGAAGATAATAAGCTATGTGAAAGAATCCAGTTATGAAAGTCAGCATAGTTCCACTTACATGAAATTCTAGAGTAGGCAAATCCATAGGGACTAGAAGTTAGTGGTTTCTAGGGTCTGGGAGGAGAGGGCTCTAACAGTTACAGGATTTCAATTGGGAATGATGACAGAAATCTGGAATTTCATAGCAGCAGTGGTTGCTCAACTTTGAAGAACATCCTAAAATCCATATGATTTGCATCGAAAAGGGTTGAAGCTTCTGGCATGTTCTATCTCAGTAAAAGAGAAAGTCACCATTACTTCAGCACTAACATATTTGCAGGGCCAAATGGTGCTTAGCTGTTACTGCCGTTGAAACAGCAAGAGTTAATGACAAATTCATAACCACTACTAACCAAAGAGTTAATG
>CABHPQ010155484.1:0-41587 GCA_902168405.1 Peromyscus aztecus
TTTTTTTTTTCCTGCTAGAGCTGTTTTCACAAGGGAATTAGAAGCGCATGCAAGTTATAAATTTGCATGCGAACAAGGACACATTCCCATTATGACTTTCCCTTACGTGCAGACACATACCATTAATTCAGTGAGGGACAATATTGTAGTTTGAGTCCAGTTACACCGAAAGCTAGCAGTGGATATTGGTTTAAAAGCAAAGCAATAAATCCACTCATGCAGAAGAAATGAGTGTCCAAAGGTATCATAAATATAAGGAGAGGAAGGCTAGAGAGGAGAGGAATCCTAGGTGCTTGACTGGAAGGAGGAAGGGAAGCCTGGGTGGGGGCAGGGCAGACTAGGGGCTCCCACAAGCGGCCTTCACATTTCTGTGGCTACCCATCCCGTCTTCAGAAAGTTATCTGGGCGCGGGCGCTGTCTTGGACAGACACAAATAACCCAGTTCAGCACAGATGAGTAAGTACCATGCATGGTGACCTCTGAGCAAGACTTGAGTCCCCAGAGGCAAACACGGGGCAGTCAAGCTTTGCAGGCAGTGAGAGCAGGCAGGATCTAAGGGCAGCCCCAGTGGGCAGGAGCCTGGTGAGGAGGACCCCCACCTCCATTCCCCAGCCATTCTTTCCACATTGGACTGGAACTCACAGCAAGAAGAGGAATAACAAGTCAGTGCAAAGATCACTAAGACAAAATTTGCTTTGTACACAATAATTTATTGGCCTGTAAACCTTCATTTTTTTTATACACTTTGCTTCAAGTATCTTTATGAGCGACACAGTGAAATAGTAAGGTGTTATCTAAGGGCACGAGAAGACGGCACTCTTGGGGAGGAAGCAAAGCCTTGTTTCACACACTAAATAGCGTTAGGAGTGGCACTGGGGGACTTGGGGGAGAATGTCTTGGGATGGGGAGAGGGTGCGCTTGTTCCCAGGTGTCTGCACCCAGCAGACAGCTGGAAATGACACTGTGGAAAAAGCTAGTCCCAGGTCTTAGGAAGTCAGCTCCCTCCTCGGATAATCTCTCCTTCAGGTCTAACTGTCATTCAGTTGAATACTCAGGGGCGGCAGCATTCCTGGGGTCTCTCCAGTGCCCTACCCACTATGTCTGGTGAATATGTACCCACTGCCACTAGAGGTCACAGTTGCCGGTTTCTATCAACCCACGAACACATACCACAAGGGTGGACCACGTTTATCTCCGCTGAAACAGCAACATAAATGGGGAAATTAGAAGAGGATAGAACATCTCCCTCCCACCTTTTCCTCTTCCCTAACATAAATGGAGATAAAGGAAGGTAAAGCAGGTCTAAATTGACCTGGGCTCAGCAGAAGTCTTCCAGTTGCCCTAGCAGCTGGCCAGGTTGGCTGGAGCTTCCGCAGTGCCCAGAGGAGGAGGGAGTGGTGTGGGGAAAACCGGATGAGCATGATGAGCACTGAGGCAAGCAAGCGGCCGTCAGCGCCTGATGCTCTGCTCTCTATCATAAAGCTTGAGTGTGGTTGCATGTATGTGACTTTTGGTTTTCTGATCCTCCGGAATATCTGCTTCACAAAGGAGAAAACCCAGACCGACCGGGAATCACACGCAGGTTTCACGGAACAGAGCAGAGGGGCCAGCGTACCACAAGCAATGACCACATTCTAAGGGACAATGGTGTTTAGCCACACAGCTAGCGATGCGGACGCATACATTCACAATGCACAGACAGATTTTCCTGTAAGTACTCCGAAGGCGTTTTAAAGCTTGAAAGAAGGATTTGCAACTTCCTTAGGCAAACAAAGCGCTGAGAGTCACTATGGTAACCAAGATGGAGGCCACAACGAGTAAGATCATACCCATGTGACATAATTTTGACTGCTTGTTGCGCTTCTTCTTCTTTTTCAACAGAGTGTCAAAGCCTGGGGTGTACATATCCCCCAGCCAAAAGCGCAGGTCGTTGGGGTTTTCCTAAAAGAAAACAACACAGAGAAAATACCACTAATAGGTCATGAGTCAGCATTACAGATGGATACTTGGGAACAAGATGCTGCCAGAGGACCTGAGAGTCTGTATTCATGTTGTTTGGGGTAAGGCTTATGTGTCAAGGCTCAAACCGTAGGCTTGACATCTCTAAATGTCTCAGATACTGCACTGCCACAGCCTGGCTGACCACAGGTACCTGCAGGAAATGTGTCTGTCTCTATCAGACTTCGTTAGGCGGCCTGCATAATTCCTGTATTAAGTTCCTGACACTTCCAAGTCAGAAACATCACAGTCATCAACACAGCCAGTTGTGTGTTTCTAACCTCTTATAAATAATGGCTATAAGCCAGTTAAGTGAGTTGAAATATAATTACAATTCCTAGCTTTAAATGAACCTTGGAAGTTTTATCTCATCTTTGTGGCAGGGATAAGAATTTGGTAAGTTTCAGGAAACCCCAACTGACTTCCAGGAAGGAAGAATGGAGCTAATCTTAAGAGCTACTTCCATGGCAGAGCTACATCTTCCACACAGAAACTCAGGGGACACGATGCTTCTTTGCTCCTGTTAGCTCCTATCCATATGATGTCTGTCTCATTGGCTCCATCTTCTGAGTGCCAGAGAACTCTTTTTAAGAATTCTACTCTCAAGTACCCAATAAGTCACCTATAACACTCTACTATTCCATATACTTTTTGGAAACAAAACAAAACGAAACAAAACACTTTCCTCTAATCTCCAATAAGTTTAGTGCAATCAATCCTATCTCTCATACGTTAAGTGGACAACGATAGCTGAGTTACCACTTTCACGTGGCCCCTGCAGGACTCTGCTTTTCTTGCCTGGATATTTTGAAGCATTTGAAAGAGGTCATCACCCTCAGTGGTTTTAGTGGACATATGTCAGCTAGTAGTGTCACAAAACCAATTCCGGTAGCTGGCAGCCTGTAGGGTCTCTGCACTAGCTTCAGACTTGGGGCTGTAGTGCTAGGAGGAACATGGACTGGCCTATAAGGAGCTGGCATGGATTGGGCTGTGGTAAGTGAGTTTAAACCACCTACTTAGAAGTGCGTAAGAACTGCAGTTGGGTTTGGAAGGCCTGTGCAGAACACTGACTTAAAAACCCTTGTCTGCATTCCCCTTGTCTTGCATCTCGTTTGTGCCCCAACCAGAGTCCCACATTTTGCACATTTAGTGCTTTAATTTTTTTCACCAATGACTTCCTTCACGGAGACAGTCCTCTCTTAAAGTCCCGCCTCAGCTCCATTGGTAATTAAGTGTATCATTTCTTTGATCTTTTGTGACTTATAACTCAGCCATTTAGAAAAAAAATAGTACAATATGAAGGCACCCAGAATGTTTATAGTCCATATTGGTATCAAAATGACAGAAATGATAGGGCTGGAAAGAGGATTCAGCAGTTAAAGGGGAAGGCTGCTCGTCTCGTGGACCTAGGTTAGATTCCTAGCACCCACATGGCTGTTTACTGTAACTCCAATCTCAAGGAGTCCACACACACACACACACACACACACACACACACACACGTACACACGTGTGGCCTCCGAGAGTACTGCATGTACATGGTGCATACACATGCATGGCAAAACAGGGAAAACACCCAGACAGGTCAAATAAAAACTGAAGGTTAAAAAAAAAAAAAAAAAAAACTTACAAATTCAAATCAGGAGCCTGTCTGCTGTGTCTGCTGTTAATTAGATAAGGACGGAAGTCCTGACAGAAGAAGTGGACTTCATAGAATATAAGAAGTTCTGATGACAGCAGGGTGCATGGCTTCCTGGAAGTTTCTTCTGGAAGTTAACACTGAGGAGGAGCATCATGGGACCAGTACACAGGCAACTCTGAGAGCACAACTGCTTTGAGAACTCCGTGCGCGCGCGCGCGCGCGCGCGCGTGCATGTGGGACAGAGGGACAGCTAGGTGGAGGACTGGCAGTTTCAGTAGCAGCGCATCCAATAGATTTGTATTTGATCTTTGTAAATGTAACTTAAAACATTTCTACTAATTGCTAATGATCTTCAGTTTCCTTAGTCTGATATCCAAACTTAAAAAACAAAAAAATAAATTTTTTGAGAAACAAATTTAATTATTTTTTTAGTTGGCTGATGGAAATGACGGTCTTTGAATCGGATAAACTGTTTACATTAGCTCAGTTAGATGGATCTGTGTGCAGGCAGGGATGCAACCCTCATCCCCACCGCCCCCTTGTCGTCATATGTGCACGCAGCAAAGGCAAGAGAACAAGCCTTAGCTTGTGCCCAGCAATAAGTGATGGTGTGTGAAATAAGTCAATGCATTTTCCCCAATAACAGACTTAATGACATGAAGTCTTTGGTAAGAAGTGTGAGATTAAGCCAAAACAAAGAGGAAAAGAAATGCATTGTTGTTGCCATGGAATGTGTGTTCTGGAAACTTCTCAGAAAGAAGCTAAAGGGGAGGGGGAAACCTTCAAGCTAGGAGATTAAGACCTGTCAGTGATTGCAGACCATTATGTATTTCAAGGCATGCACAGTTGAGGTCTTAAAACCTGTGTGCAGCACATAAAAGTCTACGGTACTGCCCCCTTTAAAAAAAAAAAATGTGGTTCACTGCAGGTGGTTAAGGTATGGATTCGCACCAGACACACATTTTTAAATGAAGGGTACTTGGACATGTCAGGCTTTTTTGGCCTCAGGCCGGTGGAGGCAAGCCGAGGCTGGTCAGGAATCCAGTCCTTTCAGACAACAGAGGGTCCACTCTGTTTTTCAGGTATTTGGGTCTTCTGTGTGTAGGTGACATCAGAAGAAGAAGGGGAAGAAAATCTTAAGCTGAGTGAGTGAGTTCGTGCATATCTTTCCTTGTTGAAATGTTTTGTTTTGAGACTCAAAAAAAAATGAATAAAACGTAAACCTTCAATCTTAAATCATTTCGTGGTCTTAGAATGTTAATAAAGTGATCATTGTTAAGGATTTCCTCACATAGTGCCTAAGTCTGATCACTTCATAAGTTGTTTTAGAAAAATGTAGACTAAGAAATTCATTCCTAAGCAATCAAAAGTATAAACAGCCACCAGATTACAAACTAGGGAAACCATATATGACCTTACAAATTAATCTGAAAAACAACTTTCACCTTCCCAGGAGACCTTTTTTCATTGTTACCTTGCTTTTCTTCTCTCTGCACTACACAGATGCCAATGTGCAAAATACAAAACAAATAACCCCACATCCTGGCTGGAAAAGAGAAATAATTGCAAGGACCCAAAGGACCTATAGTCCGGAGATTTTGTGTTTAGTGAGGAACTCCTGTCAGTTCTACAACGCCTTCTCAGGCTCACCTAGCTGATCTGGCTGAAGAGTTGAAGGGATTTCTTAGTACACATACCTTCAGTTGTCCAGAGAGATTTGCGTGCGCAGAATGCTTGTCATAGTCCTCAATGGTCCAGGAAGGATTCTTCTTTCTTTCTTCCATAGCTTCTTCCAAGTTTACGTCACCATATAACGGGTTAGTCTTCATGACTGGAGACATGGATGGTGGAGGATTGTCAGGAAGGACTGGGTTCTCCCCGCCAAATCCCTTAGCTTGCTGAGAAGCCATGTTCTTTTCTCCCTGTTAGGAGAAAAAAAAATGAGATGGTGGCATCTGGTGGCAGATAGCAGAAGCCAAACAGCAGAGATCTGTATCTGAAGATTTGTGGATTCTGTCTCAAATTCAACAGATTCAAAATGACTCTACTTTGATCCAGAATCCTACCATTAACTGAGTTCTCTCTTTATATTTTATCATGTTCAGTTTAATATCCATTTCGATGACATTTTCAGGCTACAAAGAAAGAATAGTGTTCTCTGTGGTGATATTTTGTTTGTGCTCTAACAAATAAAGCTTGCCTGGAGATCACAGTGCAGAGCTAGTCACTAGTTAACCATAGAAGCCAGGCAGTGGTAGCACACACCTTTAATCCCAGCACTTGGAAAGTCATATGGCTGGGCTGAGAGAGGAATAGAAGGTGGGAGGAGACAGGAGCTCACCCCCTTTCCGGCTGAGGAGTTGGCGAGGTAAGAAGTGGCTGTGGCTTGTTCCCTTGTCTCTCTGATCTTCAGGCAAGCTTTATTTGTTAGGGCACAAACAAAATATCACCACAGTTCTCCGGTTCATATGGTAGAATTCTGCAGAAACCCAGTTTTCCATCTCATACGCGTTTGAGTTTAATGGCATTTTATGCTTTTTAGTGTACTCCAAGATCCATAAAAATAGTATTTAATATTGTTGTATGAATCCAGCAAATTTAAGATTAAAAATATTTTCTGGGACTACAAGATGACTCAGCAGGTAAAGGTGCTTGCTGCTAACCTGCCAGCCTAGATTTGATCCCCAAACCCTCATAGCACAAGAAGAGAATGGAATCCTGAAACTGGTACTGCCTTTTTTCCTGATCTCCACACTCATAAGTCCTGGCAGGCACATGCAAGTGTATAAACATACATGCATATAAGCATGTGCGCGCGCGCATGCGCGCGCACACACAAACACACACACACACACACACACACACACGAATAAATAAACAAAGTTAAAAACCCTTTTAAATCATTTTTAAATGTCTTGGCTTTTTATAAACACATCCTCAGCTCCTATTTCAGAGAGTTTTGAGGAGGGATACAGTTAGTTTCTTCTCCCAAACTGAAACACTCCATGCTAGACAAAGAGAGGAGGGAGGTTCATTAAACCTAGGAAGCTAATAATGCATTTTACCAGGCTCAGGAAACCCAAGATCCTTAAATTCTCAGGAAGGTCCAAGGTCATAGGATTCACAAGCCATCTTCCCACGGACATAAAAGCAACGAACAGTTGCTAGGGAAAAGGAGACTTGGCGGTGGAGCTGCTGCCCACTGGCATAAGCGGGGCACAGGGATGCAAGTTTTGAGAGTTCACATCCGTGCTGCATTGGATGTTTTGGAGCTACAGCTACCTTTGAGTTGCCCATGTTCCTCTAAGTTACTGTTAAAAATGTATTGTTCCACCCAGCTAGACTTGGGTGGAATCATTTCTCCAGTCTGTTATCAGCACCCTACCCGAGGTGGAAAGATTTGGTCACATGGTCCGTGGCTCCAGGAAAAGTCATAGAGCAACTGAGTCAATTTAACACCACTTACTTCTGTGTGTCTGTTGACCAGTTGTCCACTAGAGTAATTAATTCTTGACTTTTTGAAATAAAAAAATGATATTGAAACATTGAAAAAATACACATGAGAAATGTATGTGCTTTTTCCACAAACCCGAGTGTGTGTGTGTGTGTGTGTGTGTGTGTGTGTGTGTGTGTGTGTGTGTAATATTGGTGACTGAACCTAAGAACTTTGGAGCTATACCAATAGGAAGCATGTCGTTTTGAGTCATGTGTATGACAACTTCTGGTCATACATCAATGACCTCAGCTTCTCTTAGGACACAGATTAAACATGTACTTATATAAACTAAAATTGTGGACTGGCATTACATGTCCTTCTGAAATAACTTATAAGTAGAGAGGAAAATAATCCAGATAAAACCCTCTGTGTTCTCCTGGGCATTGGGTTTCTGTGAATTAAAAAAAAGATTTATTTATTTAATTTTTATTTTATATGTATTAGTGTGTTTGTGTGTGTGTGTGTGTGTGTGTGTGTGTGTGTGTGTGCATGTATATATGTATGTGCATCGCATGTGGGCCTGATGTACTCCAAGGCCAGAGAAGACATCAGATCTCCTGGAACTTGAGTTACAGACATGGTGGATGCTGGGTCCACAGGAAGAGCAGCAATCTCTCCAGCCCTTCCATTATGTTCTTAATAAATGCATCTTTCATACTTTTAGAGCTCAATTTGGAGACCCTTTTTTAAAAAAACTTTAATTTGGTTTGTGTCTGCTAAAAAGTCAATTTATAGTTTATAATGTTAAGTCGTATAATAAATCTTCTTATCATTTAGCTCAAAGATGAGTAGATTCATAAGTATTGTTTTAAATTAAATAAAAGCAACCTGACAAGAAATTAAGGTTATTGGAGCTTCACACAATTAGAACTCTATTGTTTTCTTTAAGCCTGGACAGCTTTGATCATTTCTGAAGCGGGCTAACTCTTCTGACATGCATGAACCGACTCTGTTAGGTTCTTTTGCTCCACTGCTCAACTCACATAAATAAGAAGGGTTGATAAATGAGGAAAATAAAATGCCTGGCTCAAGAAAAGTATATATACACTATAAAATATATATAGGTTTAGAAGAATTAATATGTGAAGGTATCAAAACCGTCAGAGGTATATTCTAAAGCAGTTTTTAAGCCTTGTGTCTAGGCCATATCCTTGAAAAATGTTAAATATTTTCCTGAAATGTCTTTTTTTGTCTCTGATCTGCATAGTATTCTTATGTCTGAAGGACACACCAAAGAAAACTTAATATTAAGCTTCATTACTAATCTGAAGAAATCAGTTATTTTTAATATTTTACATCTTAATTAAATTATTCAAAAAGAATTTGATAAGATTACTGGGGATGTGGCTCAGGCACTGAGCACATGGGAGATCTTCGGTCTTATCCCTGAGACACCCAAACAAATAATAATTATTGTCTAATAGCAAGATAAAAGTAAATACTAATCCTGGGGCTGCAGATATAGTTCAAAGGCGGAATGCTTACCTAGCAAGAGTGAATCTCCAAGTTCAAATAGCGGTTTAAAAAAAAATTGTGGTTCATCTGTATTTTACTATTTTTTTTTCCCAAATCGATTTAAGAAAATAAAGAACATATACAAAGTCCAACATTGCATGCTACATCTTAGGTGAAATACTAAGAAGAAAATTCAGTAGCATTTCTGTGATTTCAATCAACTGAACTGTAAAATAAATTCCATTTAAACTATTTATTTAAAGTAACACTTCAAAGTTTAACTAGACTTTCAATATTAAGCCAGACTTTGTCCATTTATTTTAATCCTAATACTTTAATGTGCAAGTAAAATACCACTTAATAAAAAAGAGCTAGAAGACATATTCAGCCAAACACATTCTAAAGGTTAGCAGCTCACAGGCCATTAAAATGAGAACCTCTAAAAATACACATCAAGAGGGAGTAAAATTGGTGATAGGCAGGGAGACTGAGACAAAGGAATGCTGAAAATAAACAGAAATCGATGAGATTGGGAACAATATAACAATTTGAGTTTAAAGTAAACTAAAGAATTGGTAAGTAAAAAGTTGAACACAGGTGTTATTAATTAAGGGATTAAGAACTAATTGCAGGGAAAGGATAGAGATGTTGACATTAGGGAAACTGATTTATCTCCAAATTACCAGAGCAGTAAGAAATGTTAAAGGCAAGTTAGCCAATCCCTAAGAGGACACAGGTATAAAATGTAGAGCACACAAAGGAAAAGTCCTAAGTAAGCATATTAAACAGAAGCAGGTTTCATTTCCTATTTCAGTTGAGCGAGACAGGTAGATCGGATTCCAAAACGTGATTCAATATCTACTGCCTCGACTTTAAGAACTCGGGAAGGATGCAAGTCTAAGGAGGTGGATAGGCACACAGAGACCCAGGCATGGCGCCTGGCTGCACACAACCAGTTTCGTTCCCTTGGCTGAGCACACGCAGTGTCCAGCTTCTTTCATCTGCCCTGAAATTAGTTTGGGGTCAGGCTTTTCGAAACCAAGAAAGCACAGCAGAAGTGACTTGAGGTCGTATCCAAGCTGTTTCCAAACTCTTCCTCACAATTTCTGTCACTATTCGTTTGTTTGTTTTGGTTTTGTTTGTTTGTTTGTTTTGTTTTGTTTTTTGACCCTATAGACAGGGATTTGAGATGGTAGGACCAAGAAATAAGCAACTCAAAACCATGACCACTGTTTGGAAAAGAGAAGCGTCCCCTGTCCATCTGCTGTTCCTAAGAGTTCTCGTGATGGACAGAGACTGTCACTTTGCCAGCTGTCACAGCGGCGGGCGGTGACCTCCCTCTCCAGTGCTGGAGAGCCGCTGGAAATGGGCAGTTGTGTCCTACTGGGCAGCACGCCAGAACTGGGAAGGAACACTGGGAACTTTATTCTTACTTGTTTTGTATGTGAGTAGTGTATGTACATGCTTCTCTGTGTACATGTGCTTATGTATACACACGCAAGTGCACATGTGTGCATGAGTGGACACCAGAGGCTGACATTGGGTGTCCTCCCTAACCACCCTTCTCCTTATTTTTTGAGATGAGGTCTTTCAGTGAGCTTGGAACTCACTGATTCAACTGGACTGGCTGCTTGTGAGCCCCAGGGATCCATCTGTCCCAACACCACCTCACCCCAGCACTGGAATTATGGAAACCTGCCCCTCAGCCCAGCTTTTCACGTGAATGCTGGAAAGCCAAATACACAGCATCGAGCTTGCATGGCGAACATTTCACCATCCGAGCCATATCCCCACCCCCTGATGTTGGAAGCTTGAAGACAGTTATTCAACATTGGAAATCATTTGGTATGCATGCTACTATGGTAATTTGTGAGATAATTATTACTAACTAGCAGATACTTGTTGCAAATGTAAAAATTGACATAGTCACATCTACCTTCTCAGAACATTTGCATATGAGTAGAGTCAAGGAATTCAACCAGATGGTTAAAAGTGCTCGAGGAGGGTCTAAAGGTGTGGTGTTTCCTAGGGTAACAACTGCAGGCCCCAAACACTGGGATGTAAAATTACTTACAAACAAAAACAATACGAAGAGAAGGAAAATATCTCCGCTGTAGGAAGTAACTGAAGACAAAGATTATGTTGAAGGCCTGGTTTTACAAGCCTCGGTTGGTGGCCATTAAGCCAGAAGTTGGAGAAATGGAAACAGGAAAGCGAGTTCCAAAGGCCAGCTGGAGACCCGTGCTTTACAGTGCCTTTAAGAGTATTTTATGTCAGGAAGAACTGTCTGAGGCTAAATAAAGAGGATTATATTAACAAATCGTTAAATAGATTGTATAGGAAATAAACTGCTGAAGACACTACAAGATGGGAACTAGAGTCTTTAAAATAAAATAATCACTTGGGTATTCTGGGCAAACACTATTGTCTGCGTTTCCAGTCAGTTAGACATCAAAACTGAGAATAACTGCAAAACAACAGACCCCAGATTGAGGAAACAAAAATAAGCATGGGTCTCCAAATTCCTATGAATAAGAGTAGAAATAAGTCTGGAGACCCTCCCACGCCTGAAGCATGAGGCTGTGCCGAGTGCCAGTCCGGGGTCTTCACAGAGAGCAATCCTGCTTCACTTCCAGGGGAGGGGTCTGCACAAGCACTCCTGGAGAGATTTCAGAAAGATTTTGGAATAGTGACTTCTTCACTGCTCAGAAAGGAAGCAATTAGTGTAGGGCAATAATCCGGTTTCTTTAAAGGGGAATTTGTAGGATTAGGATGGCTTGCAGGAGCTACTGCTAAGTGGGGTGATTAGATAGAATCTTCAATCTGATAGTCTCGGTTGTTAATTCTGTGGGGAGGGCAAGGGTTTAGGAATCTGTATATATATATATATATATATATATATATATATATATATATACACACACACACACACACACACACACATATACTAGATTATTTATAGCGTATTTCAAGCATCGTATCTTAAACATGGCATCTATCTATTTTAAAGGATAAGAACGAAGTAGTGCCTGGCTAGACACACAACAAATCCATTTCCTCTTCCAAGACACACAACAGTTGGGTTGAAATTCAAGCTTGACTACTAACCTCCCCAACAGTATTTGTGTCTTCCTCTCTGTCTTCTCGGTCTGCAGACATAATGCAGATCCTGATACTGTAGAAAGAACCTCCAGAAAAAAAAAAAAATTTGAATTCTGCTTTTAGATAAGCTCCTCAGGATGTATGCAGCATCAACATCTCAAGGGTGCAGATGCCTTACATACCCTATTGGGTTATTAGATTTGGGGATGTTTGTTTTTACAAAATAACATCGCAAACTACTACAGAAAATATAATATAATATAATAATATCACAATATAATATATCAAACAAAATAGATTCAAGTCAAGAAGCTTTGGTAGCTACAAAGGTTTTGAATAAAAGTAACATCATCGGCAAAGGATAATAACTATAAAATTTTATGTATGTTATAAAATTATTGTAAAAATAAAATGTAAAGTAGTCATTAAAGTTATGTATATCCATAGAAAAGATTCCCAAACACAAAGGCAGTTTGTACAACAAGATTAACAAATGCAATCAATTGACACTGGAAATATTCCATTTTCTGAGTATTTCCAAAACATTGATCGTGTGATGGACTCTAGAGGAAAGTACACAAAAGAGTTAATAATCTAGAAACCATCCAAAACATATCCCAAATCCAAATTTTGTAATCATTTAGACTGTTTTAAATAAAAACAATGGAAATGTTGTAAGTGATGATACAGTGAAAGTAAAACGTGACATTACAGAATGGTAGGCTGAAGCGCAAACGCATGCACACACACACACACATCTACACAAACACACATACACACAAATACATATAGACATATACACACACATGCACACACACAGTTTATACACTTACACAGAATACATGTACAAACACATACGCATTTATATACATGCACAGATATAGGCATATAAACTCATATACACATGTACATACACCCACACACCTACAAACACACACATGCACACAAATGCACATGCATACACACCTACATAGAATAAACACTCGCATACATACAAACATATTTACGCGTGCATGCACATGAATGGACAACACATGGAGTGTTGATATTTAAGAAAAACAGCGGTGTGGGACGGAAAAGCAGTGAAGAATGCAGGTTAGGACGTGAAATCAGCCAATGAGCTTGTCTAGAGATGAGGATGCCCACTTCTCACCACTGGCTTTTCACTCCAGCTCAGATTTCCTCTGAGAAGCCTCGGGGTTCTGAAACCAATGTGAAAGGAGTCAGGAATAGACAGAGCTCACTTGAATAGACTCAGAAGTCCAGCTGCTCACCAGAAAAACCAACACCCAATAGAACGCCTTTAAATATTTTATCACTTAATTAAAAAAGGTTTTAGTGTGGTGTGTGGGGGTGTGTGTGTGTGTGTGTGGTGTGTATTTGTGGGTATGTGTGGTGTGTATTTGTGGGTGTGTGGTGTGTGTGTGTGGTGTGTGATGTATGTGTGTGGTGTGTGTGGGGTGTGTGTGTGTGTGTAGTGTGTGTGTGTGGTGTGTGTTTGTGGGTGTATGTGGTGTGTGTGTGTCTTTGTGTGGTGTGTGGTGTATGTGTGTGTGTTTTTGTGTGTGGGGGGGTTGTGTGGGGGGGTGTGTATGTTGTGTTTGTGTGTGGTGTGTGTGTATATGTATGTGTGTGTGTATGTGTGTGTGGGGGTTGTGTGTGTGAGGTGTGTGTGTATGTGTGGTATTTGTGTGTGGTGTATGTTTGTGGGTGTATGTGGTGTGTGTGTGTGTCTTTGTGTAGTGTGTGTGTGTGGTGTGTGTGTGTACGCTTGCTTGCTTGTTTGCTTGCTTGCTTGCTTGCTTGCTTGCTTGCTTGCTGGTACATTGGTAGAATGTTTGCCTAGCATGCAGGAACCTTGGATTTGATATCCAAAGCTTCAATAACCAGGTATGGTGGCACATACCTGCAATTCCAACCCTCAGGGCATGAAGAAGGATGCATCACAGCTTTAAGAACACCCACCTTTAGCCACAGACTGAGTTTGAGGCCAGCCCATGCTACATGAAATCCTGCCTTAAAATCAAACCAAACACCAGGGAAGTAACAATATTATCCGTTATTTTTCCAAACTTGATACTATTTTTTTCCTTTTTTAAATAAAAACAAAACAAAAACAACAAAACAAAATGGAGATAAAATTGCAGGTAGCCCAAGCTGGCCTCCAACTCCTTATACAACTGAACCCTGAGTTCCTGATGCTCTTGGTCCTGCCTATTAAGTGCTGGGATTATAGGTGTATACTGCACATCTTTTATGCAGGGCTTGGATAAAAGCCAGGCCTTCCCACATGTCAGGCAGGTACTCTGTCAACTGAATTACAGCCCAGCACTTCTGTTTCTACTTCTTAAACTCCACTGTCCTCTCCTTATACATTATTTGTTTTCACTTCTTAAGAAACCAAAGTGAGTCTCACATTAATTTTTCAAGAGATCATACTGAATCCCAAAAATCTCTTCCTATGGATCGAACCTAAATTTTTAATTAATTTTCTTTGAGAATTTCATACACAAGAATTGTGTTTGCACAACTTCTGTTTGCTTAATCCACCACCCATCCATGAATCTAATTAAGAAATATTTGATAACTCCCTCTTGAGACATGCTTAACACCTCATTCAATACTCTTGGTATATGCATGAATTATTTTAAGCATAATTCTGAATATTTCAAAACTTCATATTACCATTTCTTCATATTTATGTACTTTTTACTCAACAAGTATGTCGGTCTTGGTTTTTAGATCTACCCGAGGCGTTTGCTGATGACCATGAGGAACAGATGCAGTTGCTCATACTCTGAAGCACACCTTCCTCATTTCCTGATTTCACACTTGTCTACCATTCCTTCCCAGGATTCATTACTTCAGTAGTAAACTGGCCTTCCCTAAGTTCCTTGTCATTGTCTTTTAGGGTAAAAAAGATCATTTATTGGCAGTTTATCAAAGGTACATATACATACATATGCATACTCTTTGTTCCTGGAATAATTATTTAGGCCCAAAAGGGCCTGGATAAAAAGTTGCCTGTCAGAAATTTGCATTTCCTCAGGTTTTGAGATTTAGTTGTGAAAGTCCAAATGGAGGCAGTTAACCAACCACAGCACGGAACAAAACATGCTAGAAAGATTGCTGTGTCATAGTCCAGAACAGTCTATTGGCTATGTGTCCTTACAAGGTACGTCACAGAGTGGGAGGTGGAGGAGGGGAAAGATTTTCTGAAATAATTTTAATCCTTTTGTTCTCTGGCATAAAAAAAATGAGATAAAGAAGGGACTTTATTTCATTTATCCAAGCAAAACACAAAATAATGGTAAGTGGGTGTGCATAGAAAGCCGCAAGGCTTTGAGGAGTTCAAAGACTGTATGCAAAATTAAAAAACAACAACATTCAGTTGTGATAACAAGCTGACTTATAATGGAATAGATTATAATGGAATAGATAGTTCAATAGATTGAACCCTTTATAGAGTAGAGGCAATTTACATAATCGTTTGAGTGTATCTGACTCTGAATGAACTCATGACGCATGTTCCAAGGAGCCCACAACCCAACCGCACCACGAAATAGGCCTTGTACACCAGGACTCACGAGTAGCCACTGTTCTTAAAAGCAAACACATTTCTGTCCACGGAATTTGAACACTCCAAAGGATTTAAGGACTTACAGGGGCTTATAGCACAGCCACATCGTTTCTGAAATGAAATGCCCTTTCCTATTGCTACCTAGAGTAACCCTCAACGCCATTGGCCTCCACATCTTAAAACAAGATTATCCCTGTTTGATTAGCCTCAGCAGGGGCCTCCTTTGTGTGGCTCTCCGCAGATGGAACCCATCAGCTGCATTCTTTGGTGAAAGAACAAGAGCGGTGAGATCTGCAGGAGATTGGAAGGTCTTATTCCTATGGCTGGTCCATGCGGACACCTGTGGCAGAGGCGCATCTAAGTTGAGAGCCATTTCCTTTCCAAGATGGAGCCCAGCCAATCTTTCCGCGTCACTCATCGGTACCCTTCACTCTCCTGTATCAAAGGAAGGGGGGTCTAAATGCGGCAGAGGCTAGGCTCAGGCTTTCTCAGAGGCAGGTACACCCTTGCGCTGGAAGCATTTGATATTTTATGCATAGCTCACAGCAACAGATGGAGTTTAAATATTTCCTCCCCCGCCCCCCGAATCTTATTTGAAAACAGTTGCTTTGAAATGTTCTGAAGGGAAGGAGTAAAGGAGAGCTACTCACATTTGGAACAAAGACAGGCAGAGCAGTCAGGGATTGGAGGGGAGTGAATCGGAGGGAGAATTTGCACTTCTTTGCGCAGAGATTAAAGGAAGGGGTGGGGAGGAAGAAGCAGCTGCTAGGTACCCCCCACCCCAAGCCTCCTTCGCAGCAATGAGAAAATGTCGTATAATGAGAAAGAAACAAGCTCCCCACCTGTATTGATAGGTCCTTCGATCTTACCTGCGAGTAGACAAGGTTTTGCCAGTGTTGTGTAGCAGGAAAATTTCCACCCGGAAATCTCGCGAGGCTAGCCTGCAGAAGGGTTGAGTTCCTCATTAAAGACTTCACGTCAAGCTGCAGGAATTTGTCAGGATGGTTGTTATTGGGCAAAACAGAAAGATCCATGTCCCCTTTCATCTACAGTGGAAACAAAGCAAGCGAAGCTGCCCCTGTCAGACGCCTCCATTATTAATGAGCCTGAAGATGCTCCTGCTGGCATTTGAAACCAGGTCTCCTGGCTGCACACAAAAGCCACCTTCTAAAGGCCACGTCAGTACACAGGAACAAAACAACAAAGCAGCAAAGGGCCCTCCCTCCGATCTCACAACAAACGCGCACACACACACACACACACACACACACACACACACACACACACACACCTCACACACATGCATATGATGCTTGAATTGCACTAAAAGGGTACATCAATTAAAATTAATAGAATGAGAAAAATTAGATACATGTTGCACTTGCCTTCTCTCCCCATTCAGAATCTCAAAAGGCTGTCTTGGATATTGAAGCTGCCACAATCTCATAAAGCTGCCACAATCTCAGTATGAAAATCCATCGTTTGCAGCTCAGCACAGTCACCTGAAGAGATCCACTGTTCCATTTTGTTTTCTGTATCGCTGCTCTAAAGCAGCTGCTCTGGCCCTGGCCCTGCTTACTCAACCTCTCATGAGATAAGGGCCCGATCTCATTCCTCCTTAGGTTTTGAATCCCAGACTCAAGCTCAAGGTCATCTTAACCCCGTTGAGTTTGGCAGCTTGTTCTAAGTGGGAAAATAGCAGCCATGTGTCTTGTGGATTGTTGCAGTAAGTAAGGCCCTAACACATTTCTGTGACCACTCAATATGCAGGATCCTTTGACTCTCTCCCTAGCTATAGCGATACCTATGAAGTTTAGAGATCCCAGGGCACATTTGGAACCAGAGGGTAACCAGGCTGCTGAGTCTGAATGATGGGCTGTGTTGTAAGTGAACCCATCTGTTATTAAGACAGCCAAGGTCAAGATGACTTTATGGCCAGCCTCGTTAGCCAACAACTGATGAATTTAATGTAAGCATGCTCTGTAAGCACAAAACACTCCACAAGGCTGACCCACTCATATAGAAAGTATGGGATTTCATCTGGAGAAAGCAGCCTTCCCTCTTGCAAGACTGGTTAAGGGCAGATATATCAAGGGCTTCTCACAGACTTCAATGGTTTGTTATTTCACCATCTCTATAAACCCCTCTGAAGTAGCAGGAAGGCTTCTCTTCCAGAGGCAGGGTAGTTACATGTGGAATGTATCAGGAATAGATTTCAGAAGAGTGCCATATAGCTTACAAGAATAAGGATGTTCTTGAATCAAGCAAGACACTGGAGAGCACTTACCTCTTTTATAGGAAAAACAAAAAAAGATCATGAGGGTATGTGATTTGACACAACCCTGACCAACTTATAGTCATAAATTTAATTAAGAAGTTAACATTTTCTACATGAATGTTTTGTACATGAAGTTTATCATCTTATAATGACTGACATAGCCTTTTCATAGTTATAAGATATATTTGCTAGAGACACCAGTGGGCACTTAATAACGACAGTTAATAAAATAATCAAACCACTAATGTTTCAAGAATCAAGTTTATTATGTGCTTATCATGTGCTTGATATAGTCTGGCTGCTGCCAGGACATATATAATGAATGAGTATTTCTCAGGCTGCTCTTCCTAAAGTATTCTTTGGGGAAAAATACACATCTTTGAGAAGAGCCTAACTTGTCTTTGGCTCTCTGTATTGGCAAGTGGAGACACAGAATTTATATCCAAATAGATTTGATTAGACCCTTCCCTTAGCCAAAGTATGAGGTAGGTGAAATGAGTATTTGGTTCTTCTTAGGCTTCTTCCAGATTTCTCTGTATTGCCCCATGCACTGGAGGCTTGTATATTGTCTCCTCAGTTGCAAATTTAGTCCCAGGGTCTCCATCTTGCCTCACATTCTATCTTTACCCTAAAACCCACCACTTCTCATTTCTTACCACTATTCTTGAAGGCATTATGTTGTGAACATGAAAACTATCCCCTCCCCACCTACTGATTCTCCTCCTCATCATCACACCGAGCATCTGCTTGCATCCAAGAGTTCCCTTTGCTTTCCTACCTCTTGCATGCCTCCTTGTCACCTGTGAGTCACAGATGACATTGAACCTTTCAGAAAATCCTTTCAGTCTCTTTAGCAAATAGGACTTTCCCTCCTTTGAAACTTGGTGCCTTTGTCTGTTTGCTAATGTGTTTCATAACTTTATTTTAAAAGTCTCTTGTGATGATTAATACTGGTTACTAATTTGACCATATTCAGAATCCCATAGGAAACACTCCCTTGAGGATGCCTATGAGGTATTATCTAGATTCAATTAATAAAGAAAGACTCACTCTTAACTCTGGGCGAGGCGTTCCATGTGCTTTTGTCCTGGAGTGAATGCAAAGAAGAAAATTAATTGAACACCATCATGTATCTCTCTCTGCTTCATGACTATGTCGTGCCTCTAAGTAAGTACCTCGAACTCCTGTCTGGCACGATATTCTCTTTGTAATGATCCGTGCCCTCAAACTGTGAATGAAAATAAACCCTTTGCTCCTTGTTGCTGAGTCTGGTGTTTTACGGCAGCACGGAAACAATTAATTAACAGAAGATGGGTAGCAAAAGCGAGGTGGTTGTTGTGATAAACCTGATCTTTGGCATTTGGAATGGGTTTGCAAAGGAAGATGGAAGGGTTTAGAACTTCGGGCTTACATCTTGTACACTGTGAGCAGGACAGAACAGGCCATCCTGGTTCGAGCTTAGAATACGAGAATGTTGAAGGAAATGCACACACACACAGTGGCAGCCCAGCTCATGAGGGAATAGAGGGGAACAGGAGTCTAGAAAACACTTGGGCTAGATGCTCTTCAGGCTATATTCTGGCAAAGAATCTGGCTACATGCTTCCCTGGACCTGAGAACTCATGTAAGGCTGAATTTTGAAAATAATGGATTAATTTATTTGTTGGAGAAAATTTTATTTTTAATTTATTTCTTAGAATTCCCCACATGAGTAGTGTATTTATAACATCTCCCCCCACACACACATACACACACTTCCTTTCCTCCTTCCAATTCTCCCAACCCCTCTTAAATTCATGGCCTCTGACCTTTAATTATTATCGTTTCATACACACACAAATTTTTAAATACAGCCTGCCGAGTCCCTTTACTATTGCTCCTATATCTATGTGTTTAGGGCTGATCTCTTGGGATTGGAAAACCTATTAGGGGGCGGGTCATCCCTGGAGAAGATGAATTCTCCCTCTTTCAGCAGCCATTAATTGTCTGCAGCTTTTCCTTTAGGGATGGGGCCTTGTGATATTTCCCTATCCAGACTGGCATGGCAACCAGTGGGGCACTGTGCTGGTCTTGTTTAGCGATCATATTGGTCCCTTCTTGGGTGCAGCTTCTCTATAATATATAGAAGACACTGTATTACAGGAGACGTCCTGCTCCTCTGGCTCTTGCAATCTTTCTGGCCCCTCTTTCATCATTATCAATGAACCTTAGGTTTTGGAATTGTTTTGCAGATTATCCGTGATGGTTGGTCACCCCACAGTCAGTTGTTCTCTGCATTTTGACTAGTTTTGGATACCTGTGATGATGTCCATCTGCTACAAATCAAACTTCTTTGATAAGGTGTTTCAGCTACACTTATCTTTTGGCATAAGGTTGGTTACTTAGAATGCAGTTAGAAGTGTCACTGTTTTAGGAAAGTGGCAATAGTAGGTTCTTATTCAGGGTCCACAGCATCTCATCTCATCTCATCTCATTGGTAGTAAAATAGGCTTACTCTAGCAGACATGAAATCCTCCTTTTGTGTGGTCATACTTACCACTAATTTTAATTCTTGCTACCATTGTCTCTTTGCTTGTGAGCCCATCATTCGAGTATAAATGTTTCTGATAAAAGACAGCGTACAATATCTGCAGGTCTTATCTGATCTTTCTCTCATGAGGCTGCTTTTGGTGAGCAGTCAATGGAATGTAAGTATATAAGGTATGTAAGTACATAAGGTCAACCCACCATATAACATTTATATATTTATGCATTCTGAAATATTAATCCTATGTCATCTCTATAGATGGGCAAGATCCCCTCCCACTCTGTGGCTTTCTTTTCAGTACAGAAGCTTTTCAGTTTTATGAGGTCCCACTTGTCAATTGTTGGCCTTAAAGCTTGAGCAAATGGAATCCTATTGGAAACATTATCTTACATCTACATATTTACAGCAGACTGCTTATATTTTTATCCAGCAGTTTTCGTGTTTCAGGTTTCACACTTAAGTCTTTAATCCAATTGAGTTGATTTTTGTGCAGGATGATAGATAAGAGTCTAAATCCAAATCCATTCTTCTATATGCAAGCATCTGATTTTTCCAGTACACTCTGCTGCTGATGCTATTTGCTAGTGTGTACATATGGCATATTTTGTCAAATATGTGGTGGCTGTAGTTATGTGTATTCATGTTTGAGTCTTCTATTTTGTTCTGTTCATTTCTGTTCCAGTATCATGCTGGGTTTTTTGTTGTTGTTGTTGTTGTTTTGTTTGTTTTTTTACTTTAGCTCTGCAATACAGCTTGAAGTCTGGAACAGTGATTCCCTCCAGCACTGTTCTTTTTTGACCAATGCTACTTTGGCTATGTGGAGACTTAGGGTTCCATAGGAATTTGATAATTAATGTAAAGAATGCCATGGGGATTTTGATTGGGATTTCAATGACTGTAGATTTCTATTGGTAAAAAGGTCATTTTCACAGTATTAATCCTAACAATCCATGAGGGTAGGAGGCCTGTCTTCTAGTGTCTTCTCCAATCCCTTTCTTCACAGGTTTAAAATTTTCATCGTAGAGGATTTTTACCCTCTTGGTTGGGTTCATTCCTAGATATTGTTTTGAGGCTATTATGAATGGCATTGTTCCGTTCCCATGATCTACTTCTCAGACTACAGGTTTCTATAAGTTGATTTTGTATCCTGCCACTTTGCTGAAATTCTTAATCAGGTCTGGAAGTTTTCTGGTAGAATTTTGGGGGCTTCTTCTGTGTAATGTCAACTCATCTGCAAATAGGGATGACTTGGCTTCTCTTTCTGTTTGTATCCCTTGAATAACCCTCTCTTGTCTTATGCCTCTATCTAGTGCTTCAAGCACTATATTAAAAAAGAGTAGAGACGTCGGCCAGACCTATCTTCTTCCTGATTTTAATAGGATTGCTTCTAGGTTTTCTCCACTAAGAATGATGTAGCCTTTATTATGTTAAGGTATGTTCTCTCCAGTCCTACTCTCCCTCAGACTTTTATCATGAAGACACATTGAATTTTGTCAAAGGCCTTTTATGTATGTATCGAGATGGTTATGTGGCTTTTGTCTTTAAGTCCACTTGTGTTATTACATTTATTGACTTGCATATGTTGAATTGTTGCTGCATCACCAGAAGAAAACCAACTTAATCATGGTGGATGATCTGTTTAATATATGCCTGTATTCAGCTTCGGGGTGCTTTATTGAGAATCTTTGCCTATGTGTTCATCAGGGACATTAGCCTGTAGTGTGTGTGTGTGTGTGTGTGTGTGTGTGTGTGTGTTTACTTAATTTCAGTATTAAAATAATGCTGGCTTAATAGGAGTTTGTAAGTGTTGCTTCTCTTTTTCTCTCTTCTCTTTTCAGTCGTTTAAGAAGCATTGGTTGTCGTTATTCTTGTTTGTTTGTTCGTTTGTTTGTTTGTGACAGGGTTTCTCTGTGTAATAGCCCTGGCTGTCCTGGAACTCACTTTGTAGACCAGGCTGGCCTCAAACTCACAGAAATCTGCCTACCTCTGCCTCCTGAGTGCTGAGATTAAAGGCGTGCGCCACCACTGCTTGGGCCTGTCCTTATTCTTTAAAAGACTATTCTTTCAGATTCTTTAGAAGAGGCTGCTGTGAATCCATCTGGGCTTGGGCTTTTTTTGGTTGGAAGGTATTTTTAATTATTATTTAGATCTCTGTATGCACAATGGGTTTGTTTTAACGGTTGATCATTTCTTGGTTTGACTTTAGTGGTTCAGTTGAATCTAGAAACCTGTTCATTTCCTTTAGATTTTTTAACTTAGTGGTGTACAGATTTTTAGTGTATTTCCTAGTAATATTCTGAACTTCTTTGTTGAGTGTTGTAACAGAAAATGTGGCTATGAGGTGATGCAAATCTTTGCCCCTCACAGCCCTAAAAAGGGTGCCCCCAACAAAATGAAAGTCCTTTAAGCAGTTTTAGCTGTTGCACTGGTTAAGTGAAAGCAACTTGGAAGCCCATGCCACTGATTTTTTTTTTTTTTTTTTAGCTCTTAGATACTGTCCATCCTCTAAACCACTTCAACACAGAGGTGCTATCCTAATTTGAAGAGATTTGAGGGTTCTGAAATCAAGAAACAGAATTGAGAATGTTTCCTCTTATTTCATTTTCACTTCTTCTGTTCACCTACTATCTTTTATAAAATGTGTGGATGTTTGTTAATCTTACATATCAGCAGCTAAGAGATTTACAGATCAACGACATACTCTGGAGTTCCCAGGATGTCTTTGTCCTGCTTTCTACTATGACTGCATTTGAGTAAATCTAAGTTTTGCACTCTTAGAAAAAGAGGGATTTTCATATTAAGGAATAATCTAGAAACACAATCCCTTCAATATTAGAGTGGAGTTAAAATGAGGGTGTGAAAATACAAATGCGGAAGTACCGAGTGCAATGGAAGTGTTAAGGGTTGAACTCTACTTGCAGTGTGCCAAGCTTCCTTTGTTCATTTCAGGGTGGAAGACAGAGGAATCTGCGTTAAAGATCAAGGGTCTAGTAGAGGAACAGTGGCCAGGAATCCACATTTTTCTCTTACTTATTCTCTGAATTCTTCAAGGAGAATTCCTAGAAAGAAGTTCTGTGTGCAGACTGATTGATTAAAACTGCACGGATGTGGAGGGGTTGGGATGTTGCAGATCCAGAGGATAATTGCCTCATCTTTGGCTTGCTGTAGTCCGCTCAATACCCTTGCTCACTTCTGTGTGTGAACTAACATCCTGTGACCAATAGATAAAAAATCTTTTGGAATCTATTAACTTAGCAGACAATGAGCTCTCCCACCAAACCCAAGAGCTAAGAATCTCATCTGAGGCCTGTGGAAAAGCCTCCCCCACATTGCTGTAACCACCTCTCTGACATACCCACTAATGGATTTTAAACTTGATTTCAGACTTTCTTTGTAAAACTAAAAAAACTTCAGGAAACTTCTTCCACATTGGATCGTGGAATTTAAGGTAACCTAAATCTGTATTCCCAGGCCTTGGCCACGCAAATGTGGATCCAGAATAAGCCATTCAAACGTGGATCCAGAATAAGCCATTCAAATGTGGATCCAGAATAAGCCATTCAAATGTGGATCCAGAATAAGCTGTCTCTTACTCCCTTTGAGATGAGAGCTGTGTTTTTTGTATCTACAGTCATACAGAGAGGGTCAGCTGCTTCCTGCACAAGCAGCTGGCTGCACTGTAAGAAAAGGGACCTCAGTTTTAGGGAAGCTGAACACTTTAGGACTCAAGTAAACACACCTTCTTCTTGCTCCAAAAAGAGACCCTCTGCCTCCCTGTAGCTCACTCTGCAGGCTTCCTGTAGTGGATATTTCAGAACAGGCCAACAGTGCCTCTTCTTGCCAAGTATGAAAATGCAGACAGCCCTGCGAAGAACTCTCTCCCCAAAGGAAGTTTCACATATTTTTTTATTGGAAAACAACAACAACAACAACAACTAAGAAACCATGTGAATCATATACAATATTTTCTTACAAGAAAAAAAAATTTAGGATGCCTTTCGAACGTTTCAGAGAGTTATAATTTTTATTTTTAAAAGGCAAAAACACAACGAAACTATCAAAATATTATCTGAATCTCATTTCCTTTTTTTCTTATTCCTAGGGAAAAGAAGAAAAAATATTTACTACCTTTGCTCCTATGATTTGTAAGCTCAAGTACTACACTCTTTAATAAATCTTCTAAGGGGAGGAAGGATGTAGGTGGATCAGTTTTCTTCATTGGAAGTATTTTTAAAAAGCTACACTCTAATGCCATGTTAAGACAATACAGGTTTTATAGGATGCTGCCAAATCTGTCACAGCTTCTCCACGCCTACACCAACAGTGCAACGGTGATTCAGTGTACATCATTACAGTGCTTTGTGGTCACAATACTTGTGTTCAAGTGCACGTTCACAAACATGATCAAAGTCTCTGTCTTGACTTTCCCACTCTTAATATAAAAGTATCATTACAGTAGAAGGTATCCTATACTTGCCTCTAAATCTGAATCAAATTCATAATACATTCTCTTAAACTTGTTCAAGACCGTGAGGTTTGTTCTGTTTACACATCTCCTGCAGATTACAGAAAATGGGCAGGTTCTGCAGCAGGACACAAGAAAATAGGTCATTTTTCTGCATGTATAGCTGAACTATCATGCCAAGGTAGTGTACACACTGGATAACTTAATGGTATTGGTGGAGAGAAAATAGCACCTTACAGACAGCCCTAAATGAAAAAAAAAATATCACTTGTCTTTTATTAGTTTACTAGACCCAACTTATTCAATTCACATAAAATTATTTATGAAGCCTTATAATAAAAAAAATCAAGATGTTTGAATAACCAAAACGAACACCACATTATATGTCTGGCAGGCAAATAAATTAATTTGATTAAATTATATGTAATCTGATAATATTTGGTCTGAGAAACATGCTAGTGTGTGTGTATTTATAAATAATGTAAGAGCAAAAAGCTATGAGCCAGTGAGCCAGCCTGCCAGAGGTCAGCTCTTCTGCTGCAGCTTTTGGGCATAGAAGTCCCTGCAGGTCTCACAGCAGCGCTGGTACCACCGCATGTCCTGGCACAGATTCTTCTCCCGTATCACTCGGCAGTACACTGGCCACTGGTCTCCCAGGCACTTGAAGGTCAGGGCAGCTGGGAAACAGAACATGATGAATTCACCCTGTGAAGGCTCCTACGTACCATCAGTAGGAACAACTTCCACTCATTTTCATGGAGTTAATTTCGCCTCATTTTCTTACCTGTTCATTTTACCTGACAGAAGGTAAAAGACAAAGACCTGCAAGCCTTGTAATACAGCGGCAGGGTGAATAAATAACACTCTTAGCTGGGGACAGTTGAAGATTACTGAGAACAGATTGCTCGCCATCAACGTGTAGGATAAGCTTCTAAGTTTCAATTGCGTTTATTAATCATCCGTGTTAGTTGCTTTTTTCCTGTTGCTGTGATGAAATACTCCAACAAAAGCATTGTGGGCCCAAGGCCAAGAAGCAAAGAGGGATAGATGCTTGTACTCAGCTCACTTTCTTCTTTTCATATAGTCCAAGGTTCCAGCCTAGGGACTGGTGCTAGCCACAGTGGGTGAGTCTTTCCCCCTCAATTAGGGTAGCCAAAATAAGTTCCAGCATGGATGCCAAGAGGCTGGTCTCTCATGTGAGTCTACATCTCAACAAGCTGACTGCTGAGATTAACCAGCATTTCTACTGTAGATCTATGTATCATTTATGTTTTAAAGACCTATTTATTTTGAATTATACGTATGAATATTTTGTCTGCAAATATGGATGTCTACCATGAGCTGCTGCCTGAGCTGGTCAGAAGAAGGCATCAGATCCCCTGTAACTGCAGTTACAGATGGTTGTGAGCCACCATGTGGGTGCTAGGAACCAAAGCTGGGGCCCCTGCAAGATCTAGAAGAACTCCTAACCATGGATCTATCTCTCCAAGCCCTGAATGCATTATTCTAAACGGGGTCTTGGTATGTAAACTCTCAGGTTTGAGTGTTGAGAATATAACTGTCTGCAGCCATGTTTAGCTCAGCATTACAATTTTATGGATTTCAGTTAAGTTTTTTTTCCATAGATTTTAGTAGTTAGAATTAAAATGAAAAAAGCATTTTCTCTTCCCCTCTGTATATATGTGTACAAAAGTAATTGTTTCTTTGAAGCAGTATCACTGTATAACTCATATTGTTCTGGAATTCACTCAGTATGTAACCCAAGATGGCCTTAGATTGTTGAGCATCTTGCCTCCTGGTCCTCCCAAGTTCTGAGAAGAGAGGTATGTACCACCCCACCTGACTTAATATAGTTGTCACTATGGGATTGAGTATTAATAACTATTCCTATGATTGAAACTACAAAGAAACAGCAAAATGAAAATGTGCCCATGTTTACTGTACATTATACTTTCCCATATAGCAAGAAAGGAAAGCAGACTATGTGAAGAATGAATCTTGCTGGTTTTCACAAGTGACTGAGATCTGCAGTGGTTTATCACCAGGGTTAGGACTGAAGATGTAATCTAGACAATTCAGGTTGTCCAAGTGAAGTGTGTTCCAGCGTCCATTATGAGATTCATTTTGCAACAGTTTTTTTTTTGTGTGTGTGTGTTCAAATTCAGTACATTAGTTTACTTTATAAAACTTAAAGTTCTCAACAATGGTGTGTTGTGTTTTAAGGTACACATTCATCATGGTTAGAATGAGAAATGTCCTCCATCAACTCATTTATTTGAACGTTTTGGTCTCTAGTGGATGGTGCTGTGTGGGAAGATTCTAGAACATGTAAGCTGTGGAGCCTTGGTGAAGGAAGTAAGGCACTGGGAACAGGCTTTGAGATTTTACAGTTTGGCCTCACTTTCCCTCTCTGCTCTCTGTGTGTCCATAAAGTGTGATTGACTGGACTTATGGTCTGCTGCCATGCTCTGCCATCCTCAGGCTCGACGGACAGAAATATAAATATCTTCTTTCTTCCCTAACTTGCTTTTGGTTATTTTATTACAGCAACAGAAGAACAACTTTTTTTTTCAGAGACTAATAAGTAGAAAAAATGTGTTTTTAACAAAACCCTCCCTTTATTCTATGATTTTCTCCTAAATTATACTTCACAGGCTCCCTGTGATTGTTAAAGAAGGAGTCATGATTTATTGAAAGCAGGCATTTGAGGCATCTGTTCTAGGGCTATTTAACTTTTGTTTCGATTAATGCTATTCTATTTAAACTAATTATTTCTAAGAAACATTATTTGGCCCAAAAAGAATTGTTGCATTTCCATGAAAAAACAGACTTATCTATTTCATTGAATTTTGTGTTGACAGTATAAAAGTACATAAGACAAATTACTCCCTTTTATTTGGCAGTTATTCAAATAGTCCCATGATTTAAATTGTTCTCCTGGAAGTTATACACACAGGTGAAAAATTAATCCACTGGTTCCCAAGTAGAAGCACTGTTAAAAGCCCTAATTGCCACAGATATAAAAGATAATTCATTCATTAAGATTTTCTACACAAATACAGGCTACCTGCATTTAAAAGGCACATCCTTCTTGATGATAAATTAGATGATATAACAAGAATTGAGACTAACTGCAAAAGTATTTCATAATATAAAAGTACAAATAACACAATATTGCCAGTTACCAATATTGTATGTTCTTTCTCATATACAGTTCCTAGTTTCTAATTGTCGTGTGTGTGTGTGTGTGTGTGTATGCATTTCTATGTTAGTGGGTAGAGGCCAGGAAAGTAGCCCATGAAATGGGAACAAGAAAGGCTTTAAGGGGGCAGGATGGGGAGGGTAATAGAGCACATGTGCTATTATGAAAGTGAAAAGGGCAGTCCTGGAGCTGAGGGTACAGTGGGTACCAGTGGCCGTGGGGATGGAGGGTACAGTGGGTACCAGTGGCCGTAGGGATGGAGGGTACAGGGGTACCAGTGGCCATGGGGATGGAGGGTACAGTGGGTACCAGTGGCCGTGGGGATGGAGGGTACAGTGAGTACTGGAGATTGTGGGGATGGGGGTACAGTGGGTGTCGGTGACCCGGAGATGGGGAAGAGAAGGTAGGTCAACCGAACTAAGTATGAATGAAAATCCCAACAAACCTGTTACTTTCTATATCAATTTAAGAATAAATTAAAAAAACACAAAAAGAAATAAATATTGCCAGGGCTTATAAATTTATATTTTTATCCTCAAAGGTAAGAAAAGTACCTCACATTTGGTTGTGTAGACTTAGGATGTTTATTTTTACAGGGAACCATTTTTATACTCTCTATCCTAAGGAAAGTTTGCATCCAGGATGAGGAGGCCATTGGCCATGGAGGAATTGAAAGTTTATTAAAAACTTCCCCCTTCTACAGATATCTGCACAGTTGATACTTGTGGGACTAGAATGAAGCTTAAATTATTTTGCAACATTAAAAAGGTGACCTCAGGCTGTATTTCCTAGACTTAGCTCTGAGTAAATACTTCATGGAAGAAAAGGAGTCTTCATGAAACGTTTAAAAGCACACCTCTGATCATTTGGACTAAACTACATTTAAACAGACCCAATTTAGAGTCACGTTAACAGGCATGGTTTAATAATTCCCAAGCTTTAAGGAAATAGATGACCTAAAAACATTTCTGTGTTTCTGAAAGCCATGCACTCTGCGGTCTGCTTACCCAGTCTGGGTGATGTTATTGTGTTTACATTAATCTTCTCATTACAAGGCTGAAGGTGACAGGGCCTGTATGCTGCAGGTTTCTCTGAAGAAAAGCATTCACTTCCATGTCTGCCTGTGACCTTATGCATACACTGGATAACACGAGACTGCATGCCTTTGCCACAGGTAATGGAACACTAGGGAAGAAAATGTGTATAGGTTATTTTGCTGGGGTTTTTTTGTCTGAATTTCAAGCCACCATACCTATATCTATATCTATTTATCTATATATCTATATATGGATAAGATTGAGAAAATATAGTTATCTTAAATACAAAAATTATATGTAAGGGAATACATTGTGGTGATCCAAGGATTATCTCTTTGCCCTATCATTTTCTATGCAATGAGCTATTCATGAGCCATGTATGTAGATACCATACATAGATACACACTTGGAAGCAGGGACTCAGTGAGCTTAAAAAAAAAAAAAACACAGAAATTAGGAGGTAATATTGGGGTAGGGTAGTTGAAAGGGAGGGCATGGCGGGTAGACTTCAAATAAATTAGTTATGGAAATTAAAAATAAATAAAGCAATAAATTTAAATAAAATAAAATTTAGGCCTCCATATTGTCCCAACTACCTACGTTCAATTTGTGTAATATTAATGATTTAAAGCATAGAAACCCATATGTAGGGGCACTAAGAATAATGTAGAGAGATTTTTCTGATATATGCACACATTTTTGATTATTTATTATTTATTTTCTTGTATGCGTGTGTGTTTGAGCCAGAGGAGGACCTCAGATGTTGTCCTCAGAAGCACCATCCATTTCCTCTGAGAGAAGATCTCTCATTGGCTGGAGTTTGCTGAGCCTTTTGTCTGCACTACCCAGCACTGAGATGGTGGGTGCTGGGCACTAGAGCTCAAACCACAGCCTCCTGGTTGTAACACAAGCACGTTACAGACTCTGCTTTCTCCTTAACCTCCAGGAAAAATATTTTTTTAAAAAGACAATAAAAAACTAAAACATCAATGGGGTAAGAATACGTGGAAAGGTATTCTGATCTATATTCCTAATATTTCTGTAGAGTTTCAGGACAATGAGGCTCTTTGAGAAAGCTAAGGGGTGAGAACATCTCTACCATGGAAAGGTTCCATATGATGAGACAGAGGATGTCCCCAATGGTCCTCAATAATTTCCCAAAAAGCCTGGAAATCTATCACTGACCACTCCTAATCCTTCCAATTTACAAGACTACAAAAGATGCGTGTGAACCTTAGCAGCACATCATTTTTTTTTCAGAATTATTAACAAAACCAAAAATAACTAAAGACATATGACAACATACAATTAACTGATAATGGCTGAATGGTAGTTTCAGGAATGCTGGAATTAAAAAAAAACTTTAGTTACAGTTCTTATGAAAATCAATTTTGTAATGATTTGAGCACAACTTGAGAAACAACCTAGTACCCAAGGAATAATGTCAATTCCGTAATTTATTTAAGTAAGCAGTATTATGTCTTCTATTGAAACTAATAAAATAAACTTTATTAAATTAAGTGTTCAATGCTTCTAGAATTTAATTCCCACTAGAAAACTTCAATAATAAAACAAAAAGCCTAGCAGTAATAATTATTTTCTTCATAAAATACAATTTGGTAAAAGTTTTATCACTTATATGTGAAAAGAGTGAATATCTGAAGGGAGACAGCTGGGAGCCCAGGAAGTCTTCTACATTTTTTTTTTACTTCTTACAGAAGACAAAACTAAATAATTGGTATTTTCTCAAATGACATCACTATGATTAGAAACAGACAGGCATTAAAAAAGAAAGCCAAAATAATTTTGGCATTGGAATTAAGAGACTTTGATTTTAATATAGCCCCTAGCAACTAATGTATCTGGGACTTATTTCCCCATTGTGTTAAGCAAGGTATTACAGTTTGATCCCAGCAATAGCTTAAGTTCTAATCTACCATGGAAGTAAAACTTCTACACAATTTATTATTAATGTTACTGCTATTCGGCAGTTTAAAGTGTTGAAGCTGTGTAAGTTAAACACTTGTTTCATTAACTAATGATTTGCTGGGAAAACTGAAACATTATGGCAAAAGTTGTGTCAAACAGTCTTAAAAATTGTTCTTCGCTTGAGTGTCTCAGAATGCCCCATCAATTTTTGGGGTTTTAAAAACATTCATTGATTACCCATTATATTCTGGATCCTATACCGAAATTAAAATGAATGGGATAGTTATACTGCAGATCTGGGATTATATTTAATGCCCTTTACTAACAAAACACAGTGACTAATGCATGGAATTAAAAACAGATTACTAAATACAGTGGGAGCCAGGCAGTTTCATCCACTTTAATGCCAGTTGTTTAATATTTAAATAATAAATTATTCTACAAAGACATGGTTTCCTTTGAGACAAAAGAAATTGGCATCACCCCTTCTGAAAGCCTTGTACCACGCAGTCCCAACACTAGCCAACACAGCTACAGCATGTCTTGTACGTCAAGACACTGGTGCTTAGAGATTGTATGGGACGTTTCTCATGATACCCACAAACATTATTATTGTCATTCCCAATCAGAGAGAAACAGAGGTCTGAGTAAGTTAAATAAGTTTTCCAGCTCAGAAGTGCTAGAAATGGAGCATGAACTTAAGCGTATGGATTAGACTTGGAGAGCTAAGCATTGCTGGATTCTAGCTGTTTCCTACTGCTCTTCCCAGGCGAAACAGTTAGAAACCTTTCCCTATTCCCCATGATGCTGAATTATTATTATTATTATTGTTGTTGTTGTTGTTGTTATTGTTGTTGCTGTTATTATTACTTTACCTTTTATACTGGTTAATTTTTGACAGCTTGCTGCAAACTTCAGTCAACCAGAAAGAGGGAACCTCAACTAAGGAATTTCCTCTAACAGATGAGCCTGTGGGTATATCTAGAAGGCATTTTCCTGATTAATGATTAATATAGGAAGGCCCAGCCCATTATGGACAGTGCCATGGCAGATGGTCCTGGGTTGTATAAAAAAGAAGACTGACAAAATCTGGAAACAACCTAGATGTTCCTCAGCCAAGTAATGAATGGATTAAAAAAAATGTAGTACATTAATACAATGGAGTATAACTCAGCTGCTAAAAACAATGACATCATGAAATTTGTCGGCAAATGGAAGGAACTAGAAAAAATAAAATAGTCCTGAGTGAAGTAATCTGGACCCAGAAAGACAAACATGGTATGTACTCACTCATAAATGGATATTAGCTGTAAAGTAAAGGATAACTATGCTACAATTCACAGACCAGGAGAGACTAGGTAACAAGGAGGGTTCATGGGGGGATGATGTTCAGGTCTCCCTGGGAAGGGGAAATAGAAAAGATTTTGAGTGGACTGAGGGTGGGTGGGGATGAGAACATGAGTGATCATGGGGAGAGTACTGAAAGAGACTACTGGAAAAGTTGGGGGGGGGTGGAATTTCAGGGTCAGGGAAAAACCTGGTACAAGGGAAACTACTAGGAATCTATAAGGATGATCCCAGCTAAGACTCCTAGCAATAGCGGATACATATCCTGAACCAGACATCTCCTGTGACCAGGTAAGACTTCAAGTAGAGAGAGTGGGAAACCAACCCAGCCACATAACCTTTGACCTACAGTCTGTCCTGCCTATGGGATGTGCTGGATGTAAAGGTGGCCTAGAGATTGAGGGAGGGGCCAACCAATGACCAGCCGAGCCTAAAACCCATGCCAGAAGAGTAAGTCCATCCCTGACACTGCCTGGAACACCAGGACTCATAGGCTGGGTGACTCAGAGACCTAGAATGGAAACAAACATGATAAGAGGGAAAAAAATTTATCAGTGTAGTGATGCCTAACGATATTCTCCTATACACATAGATTGGTGCCTAGTCCAATTGTTGTCAGAGAGGTGCCATCCAGTAAGTGATGGAAACAGATGCAGACCCATAGCCAAACATTAGGCAGAGTTTAGGGAATCTTGCAGAAGAAGGGGAGAAAGGATTGTAGGAGCCACAGGGGTCAAGGACATCACAAGAAAACGCACAGAATCAACTAACCTGTGCTCATAGTGGCTCATAGAAACTGAATCAACAACCAGGGAGCCTTCATGGGACTGACCCAGGCACTTTACACATATATTACAGTTGTGTAGCTTGGTCCTTTTGTGGGACTCCTAACAGTGGGAACAAGGGCTATCTATGACTCTTTTACTTGGCTTCAGGACTCTACCCCTCATCCTGGGTTGCCTTGCCCAGCCTTAATACATGGGAAGGTGCTTAGTCTTACTGCAACTTGATATGCCATGTTTTGTTGCTACTCAAGACAGACGTGCCCTTTCCTAAACAGAAATGAAGGAGTGGATTAGGGGCTGGGAATAAGGGGATAGGATGGGAAGAGGCTGGGAAGAGATGAGGGATAGGAAACTACAGCCAGGATGTAAAATAATTTAATAATAATAATAATAATAATAATAATAATAATAATAACAAAAGCAGGCTGAGCAAGCCATGGAGAATAAGCCAGTAAGCAGTGTTTCTCCATGGTCTCTGCTTCAGTTCCTACCTCCAGATTCACTTTGAGTTCTTGCCATGGCTTCCCCACAATAATGTACCATGATCAGAACTTATAAGCCAGAGGAAACCTTTCCTTCCCAAGTTGCCTTTGTCCAGAGTGTTTTATCACAACAAGAGAATGCAAAGTACAACATTGTTCTGTCTTACTATTAAACACAGAAATGATATTTTTGTCAAAATTCAGATTATGTAGCATGAGGCACAATCCCTTTGCCTTGACGATGATTCATTGGCCCAATTTGTCTTCAGATACAGCGACTACACAATTTGTTACCCATCAGGACACCATGGAAGAAGATAAATGTTTATGATTATTCTAAGAATATAGAAATGCAGTTGGACAGTCTTGAATAAATGAGGACATACAGTTACCCTATCTATAGACATGTTATGAACCGAATTATGTATTAGATGGCAACACAGATGGGTTCATGAACACCTGGGGTGTTCTAGGCATTATCTAATATGATTTAAATAGATGCATAATTAATTTCTCCAAAGCACCAATAAATTTATAACCATAAAGCTTATTTCATTAATTCACTCAATATACATATGCTCAAATGTGTCAATGTATCAAGTACTCTCTTGGATACTCAGGTGTAGAAGGACACAGGAGAGAAAAGGCCATGTCACCCTTAGGAGCTTGTATTTATACGGCCAGTTAAGGTAAGCAAGAAACTTGTCAAAAACATTGTGTTTACAGACATAAACAGGTTCTGTGGAGAAAGTAAAGGCCCTGCAAGAGAATGGAGGAATTCGGAGTAGTAGGTTTTGCCACTCAAGTGAGATGTTCAAAGAGTCCTGGAGAAAGCCTTTCCCCAATGACAGGGCAGCCATGCCAGCCTGTGGAACTTAGACATTTGTTGCTTTCCACTGTATACACTCTATTTATACCTGTCTGACTGTCTTTGCTATTTATATTATTTATTTTCATACATTCATGAGTTATGATACGTTAAGTTGTTCAGTAAGAAGTATGGTGGTATAGGGTGGGGTGTTTCTCCGTACTGTAAGTAAATTTAAAAATTTACCCCTCTCTCTCCTACCTCCATTTTTATTTATAACTAATTTTAAGCTTGATTTTCACATGTGTCAAGAAAACATCAAATATACTTGAAACATGGCAACTCATTTGACTTCTAGCAAAGCAAAACTGTGAAAATAACAAATCCAGCACACTAAAAAAATAACAAGGAAATCCAAGCCATACCAGACACCTTGCCATTGAGATTGCCTTGGCAAGGAAATCGTGCTAGACTATTGCTAAAATAGAGCCTTGAATTGTGTATTGTGAAAAGCTGTTCCCAAAACTTTAATATTGCCCCAAAGGACCTTTGCAACAAAATATCTCATGATTCAATCCTTCATGTTCATTCTGCACAAGAAACACAATCATGTTATCCTAGCTTCACTGTGGTAACCTTTACAGCAAATGCAAGAAGTTAAGTTTAAAGTGAAAAAAATTTCTAAAAATGCCTTTGGACATTTGCTTTTTGACAGAGATAACAAAGCACATAGAAAATCAATGTTAGGAATCCCTTCTCTTCATACAGAAGGAGCTCCAACATCTTGATGCAAACTTTATTTTAACTAATATTCATCATGACTGGTTTTACATAAGAAAATGATCTCCATGCCTTGATACAATTGAGCAATGTTTCGAAAATGTCACTTTAGATTTTTCTAAGAGAATAAATATTTTCCTATCTTGAGATATCAGTGGCAATTACTAACACTAAAGTAAATTACATTCACACCTCAGCTTGCATACCAAAAGTTTAACGTAAGAGAAATGTGCTCAATACTTTAATTACCTTGGAGTATGAAAATAAGTTTGTTAAATAAGGCCCACAGAAAGAAATACTGGTGAATCAACCTGGTATCCACAATAACTGATCTTCTTTTAAAATAAGATGTCAATCATGCCAGGCAGGTCGTTATCGTAGCTTGCAGGGGTCACGGCTGAGTGAGACTAGTAGCATGCAGAGCACCGTCCTGCACTACGAAAACTAGAAAGTAGGAATGAGCTTTCAGGTCAGTCCCAGCTTGCTATCTTTATGCTCTAGTAGAGAAGTGTGTGTTGTTTTCAGCAACTGGCTCTTACCATCCAGTTCTTGAGGTTACCAAGAACATCGGTGAGAGCTCATAATACTTGGGGGTCTATGGGACTTCATAGCTGGCAAAGATTCCAATAGATGTAACTCATTCCTGACACTGGTTCTTTGTTGGACTGCTGTGCCTGTTGGGGCATTATTGTCTCCTTGTAGGGTAACTCCATTTAAACTCTTTAATGTGTCTATGTGGTTATAGTTTAGGAAGCTTCTGCAGTAGTAGTTTGTCATGTTTTTATCCGGTCTAGAGAATTGCTTATCACTCCCTGTATTCTCTTCTCTACCCGACCCTATGCCACACCCCATTTAACCCTTTCTTACTAATTTCTATGCCCATTAGTACAATAGTGGCATGAATATCATGGGAATAATAAACCATTTTATGATTGGTTTTAAAGTTCTCTCCACAGATGGAATCCATACCTAGGACAGTTATTAGGACCAAGAACCTGTGCTACACAGGTCCTTGGCCCTAGGGGAGAATCTTTTACTATTGTTCTGCTAATGAGACATAGTAATAAACAGATTCCAAATGACTTTCATTACATTCATAATTAGTGCATCTCTCAAAAGTCATCAGAGAAGTTTCTTTTGGCAGCAGATGGTGATTAACACAAACCCAAATAAGGTACAGAACATAGGCGACTGTAGCATGTTCAGCCCTCAAAGGGCGTCTATATCACATTACCTCAAGGCTCAGGGATCATTTTGGAAGAGGTGACAGAAAGACTCTAAGAGCCAGAGGTGGTGGATGACTGTAAGGAAACAGTGTTTTCCAGACACACCAGGCCAGCTGCACACATGAGGCCAGTTGCACACATGAATTCACATGGCGCGTACAAGCTCAAGCCAGACAAAATCCCAGTGCAGAGAGGAAAGGAAAGGTGGGCAGGAAGGAAGTCACACCTATACCCAAGGAATTATTGGGAATTGATAGCTTCTAGGAGATGGAGGGTTACTGTTCTTTAAGGGTATGGCCCTGTTACTGTTCTTTAATGGTGTGGCCCTGACAGGTTTAACACATTCCAGTGGATGGCCACATTCCCAAGAGTAGATAGGCAGCCCTAGTTAGATTCAATGTGTCTTTAAGAATATGAAACAGTACAGAAAATTGAGTTGGTATAGAATAGGGGTTAAATCAGGGAAGAGACGGGGAAAGGGTGGATATAACCAAAATACATTGCAGGAACTTTCAAAAACTTAATAAAAATTTTAAAGTGTACATTATCAAACCTTATCGCTTTTCTCTTATCTTAAACCTTGGTGTGTTCAAAATGTGGGCCACATGTGTCCCAGGATAGACATGAATGTGGCCTACACTTTTGTAGATGACAACCCCAAGTTGCAGTAAGGTTGGATACTCCCGTGGCTTACATCCTTCCTGCCATTCTTGTGACAGGTAGCAAGAGCTGACTGGGTCCTATAATGCCTCCACTATAAAAATTTCTTAATGCTTCTAGGAGAGACTATAAAAGGAAGAAGGGGGGAAAGTCCTTGAATTAAAGAACATGAGATCAGCTGTCTGATTCCTGGAACAAAATAACTCAATATATATAATACATATATATTGGTGTTAGAACGAAATATTTCCAGAACTAGAAATTGTATTTTACCTTAATTATGGCACTTTCAAAATATACATTGAAAGAGTGACTAAATCTACTTATCAATCAATTATTGTTACAGAAATATTTTACATTTGTTAATGCAGTTACAATTGAAGAAGCGTGTTATTTTTAACATGGGAATAACATAAGACTTCTATATCCAACTTAAAGGTAGTGAGATGCTAGAGGAAAAGATACTGAGATAAAACTATTGGCTAAATGTTAATAACTGTTTTCCCTTTTGGATTTAGTACAGCCAAAAGGTGACATCTGGCTTCTAAGCTTGTTATCTCTCATACTCAATACTTAGATTACTTAGCTATTTGGGCCAAATGGGAGATTTTAGTAAATAGCAATGTATGGATTTAGATTACATAATCAATAATTTGTTGTTGGACTTCTGAAAGCATTAATCTGTGTAAGTTACAAGCAGTTCTTATGGAATACAAGATTCTTCTAGCTGTAAACATTGGACAATGCCACCATAAAGATTTTACCAGAGAGGCACAAGACCGAATAGTAAAATTATCTCTAATGGGTTTTTATTTAAACTTTGTTAGAGTAAAAAAACCTAATGTAAGTTTGATTTATTTTTAAATTTTTGAAAATAAAAAGTAATCATTCAGTGTATTTAAGTGTTAAAAATAATATTTCTCACAGTTGGCCTGCATAGCGATTACCCAGGATTCCTTACTTCTAGAGAGTGCCAAAGATATATATTTTGGACAGAATGTGTATTCTCTAAGCCAAACACTAAGGAGAGCTCTGTAACGTTTTACTCATTTCCAGCTGGCTGTTAGAAGAAATAGGAATTCCTAAATTAAGGGAAAATTGTCCCTGGCAGGGCTTGAAATTTTTTCAACTACCAATATAATGGACAGTCTTAGAAAACATGATCTAATCTGTAATGGTAAGTGCCAATCTGTAACAAGGTTGGCAGCACTGATTCAGGGAATTTGTCTTTGGAAATAAATGAGATATTCGAAAGTGGTTTAACAAGAGTGGAGTAGCAGTCACAGCCGAGAAGGGACCTCAAGGGGAAGCTGAATGGTGACTTCCCCTGGAAATGATTGGAGCAGCGTTCCTCATGGGCTACGCACATGCTTGGCAGTTCCCACTCAGCTTTTTAATGAAGTGAGTGGGAAACATGCACACTGAGGACAAAAGCTGAGCTTGTTTCTGAAGAAGAGTTGTTTAGTTTGGTCAGTGTTTTTTGTTTTGTTTGTTTTGTTTTGGTATCTTTTTAAAATAGCTTTTCTGCTTTATTTAACACATGGATGTTTGGAACTTATTCATTCCTAGATGTCAGACATTTGAGAGTGTTGCTTTCTTCTCTTCCTTTCTTTTCTTCTCCCCCCCCCATCCCTTCCCTCTTCCTTCCTTTCTTCTGTCTAAAGGTGTCAGTATTCCATTATGTCTAATGACATGTTTGCACATGGTTAAAATAAGTCCAGAAAATGTATGTGGCAAGATCAGACAGACCGCTTATGAATGATTAAGAGATCTGATTACGTTGTGCAGGGCTGTGAGTCCACAACTAACAGCAAGTGTACACTGATCAGTACAGCAGCGGAAGGAGAGAAAAGTCAGGATCCAACAGAGCAACTCACAAACGTGAGTTTCAGCTCCCTTCATCAGTTTGGCAGCTCTCAGTCCAGAATGAGAGGGTCTGACAGAGGCTAGAAGACTCAGGACTCGTATCCAGATGGTTCTGTTGTATCATCATTCTACACACAGCACTCTCAAAACCTCTGTGATCAAACTTTACTTTAAATGGAAATTCTTTCCAGGTCTCATTCGACAGTTCTGTCAAATGCAGACCAGATTCTTTTCTGGCCATGTAAGAGAGAGGAATGAAGTATTTGAATTTTAAAATTAATTTTACACTGTTTTAATAGGTAAAGCTTTTATTGCAAACAGCACAGGTGTTAGCATACAGTAGCTATCTGTAACTTACGCCACCTTGACAGAAGCCACATATTTGCTAAGTCTCAGAGAAAACTACTAAGATGAGAGTCACTCTGTTCGCCGTGACTCTTCCAGGTTAGATAGCTGCTGTCTCACCTAGCAGTGAGTATCCCAGCTACACTGTGTCACAAGGATGCCAAAGAAGTCGGCTATCTCCATAAAACTTTAAAGGGGCTGGTGAGATGGTTCAGTAGATAGGAGTGCTTGGACAGAACACATGAAGATCTGAACTGGAATGCCAGCACCCACATAAAAAGTCTGGCATGGCTCTGCTTGTCTGTAACCCCAGCATTGGATCCTAAAAGCATACACACATGCATTTCTCCCTGCTCCCACACACAGACACACAGACACACACACAGACACACAGACACACACACAGACACAGACACACAGACACACACACACACACACACACACACACACACACGCACGCACGCACGTACACACACACACACATGCTCAACGTCAGAAATATTTATTGTCTCAAACATCAAGGTAGTTAAATAAGGATAGATTTACTTTAAAACTGCACTTCAAAGTAGTATGAGCTACTGCATAGGACAAAGTGAAGGGATCAATACAGCAGTTCAGTTACATAAAATTATATTGGTTTAATTTTCTTAAAATGATTTTTAATAAATACTTGTCTTTTTTTCTAATAAATATGAAATACCCCCCAAACTCGGGAGACTAAGGCAGAAACGTTTCAAGTTTCAGGTGCCTGAAGGCTACACAGTGATTTCTAGCCTAGCCTGGGCTGTATCGTGTGATCTTGCATCAAAATAGACAAAACAAAGCCCATGCATAATGTGTGTATGTATGTATAGATGCATACATACCTATAAACATACACATAATGTGAAATATAGCTGTAGAATTTAAGCCAGAAAAAAATAACATTCTAAAGAAATATCATTGTGAAGTGTTTGTTTACCTAAGGAGAAATGGGTTTGATGTATATTCAGTCAACATTTCTTACACAGTCTGCAACCGTCTGTTTGCTGAGACAGTTGTGAGGAGGGGCAAGGAGTTCAGATATTCTGAAGGAAACAACAGTAATGTACAACAAGAACTAGTTAACAGAACGATATTGCAGTCAAGTGCTGAGAAGTTCTGCAGCTTCTCTTATTGTGGACACCCTCAAGCTGGTCCTTGAAGACTTGGATAGTTGGAAGAAATGCAAAGGCCGTACAGAGGAACTGAGATTGCAAAAGGAGAAAATTGCTCGAGCCCAGATTTGTGGAAACACTTCGGCTGATGAAAATGAGGATGAGCAGACAGGTCTGAATAGGTCACTTAGGTCAGACTACGAAGTGTTCAATGGCAGAGGACTTGGGAGTGGACAGTGGCCTGGGGACTGAGTGAGCAGGTATGTCCTGCCTTCTTTCTCAACACTAACATCTGCTGCTATGGGAAAGTGCCAGCAGCAGCCAGCAGTCCCTCACATTTTGTATATTCAGATGGGAAGACCTTGTCTTATTTTCTCAAACTCAGAGTTCACCCCAACTTCCCTTTTATTAAGTAACATCAGCATCATCCATCGCCTGTTTGGAGTAGATGTGCCATGTGGATGAAGTGTGTCACTAGAGGTGGACTTTTGGCATATGAAAAATGGTATAATAAAGTCCTGCATATATCAACTGCTGTCCAACTGGATAAACATAGATCAGCATGATAGCGGATAAATATCCTATTTGTCTGTCTGGTTATATCCATCTCTTCTCAGCACTAGAGAGTTAAATCCCAAGTCTTGTGCAGGCTAGTAAAAAAGATCTACTGCAAATTAACCATTTTATCCTTAAGTTGATTTTCATAAGTGTTTTATCACAGCAACAGAGAAACAAACTAATACAGAAATTGGTACCAGGAACATAGTGTATTGCTGTGATGAACCTGTCCATATATTTTTTTTTTCATGAGGTGGGAGTGGGAGAGGACCATGGAAGGAGTTTCGGCTAGAGGTAGCCACTTGAGTGCTCAGAGCTTAATGAGATGTTTTGGGAGTTGGAAAAATAAAAATGTTGAGAGAGTTAGAGAAATGGAGGTTTGGCCTGTGAAGTTTCAGAGAGAAACAGAGACACTATCAAGGCGTTTTGTGTGATACTTTTGATTAAGAGTCTGTGTGCATGAAAACTTTGCTTTACTGAGACAATCAATGTTGGCTAACTAGGGCTAAAGAACAGCTGTGATGAATAGGAGACCAGCATCACAGCGGCCAAGTCTTCAGGGTAGCATTTCCTTAGGGTCAGCACACAGAAGCTGTGGTCCAGATAAGGCCAAAGTTGCACCTCAAGCTGGTAAACAAACTTGTAATAAGTGCCTCCTATATCATCCTGGTTTGGGAAGTCCTAAAGCATTAATGGGGTCATGGAGAGCAGCTGAGGCTTGGCACTGTGAGAAGGGAGGAGTTATCTCTGGAAAAAGCACAGCCTCAGTTGTATTTAAGACTCTAGGATTGAAAGGGTCATGGGGAGCGGCTGAAGCTTTGCACTATGTGGCAGGGTTGGAATTTCTAAAAAGAGGCCAACATAGGCCGTTGGTGAAGGTGCA